>CM044394.1:4582500-4820000 GCA_024322285.1 Musa beccarii
CCAAGTCAAAACATATAGATGTCGATATCACCTGGATTCGAAATGTACTTGAAGAAAAGTAGTTGCAACTTAAAATTCATACAGATGATAATGGAGCGCATACATGTTGATAAAGACTTATCGGTAAAAGAGTAGAGATGTGCCGACATTTGCCTCGGCATGGATTTACATTGAGGAGTTATGGGACGCCTCCCTTATGGGTCAAGGAGGAGGTTGTTAGGCCGATCACCCAAATTCAGCCCATATATGGGCTTTATCAACCCATAGCCCATCTCTTTCCTCTTAAACCCTAATTTAACCTAAACCCTAATTATAAATAGGGGCTAATGGCTAATAAAATTAAAAGGGAAAAACTACAAGAAAGGGCGAAACTTCAGAGAGCAAAGAAAGGCATTCAAAGAGAGGAGAAAAGGATAGAAAAATAAGAGAAAAAGAAAGGAAAGAAGACAAAGAAAATACGAAATTGTTCTCATTCATCCAAACAGGTTTCTCATCTCATGTTAGATCAGAACTTTAGTGAATTTTTCTCGTGATTGCTTGAAGAGGTTTTGATATTGTGTACAAAGTGACGTAATCTTTGTATCCAGTTATTCTCTTGTGATTGTTGCTTGGGTTTTGGGGCAAGAGATTCAAGAATTATACATTCATTATTTCTATAGTGGATTTTTCCGATTTGCCTCCGTGGTTTTTACCCTTCACGTTGAAGGGTTTTCCACGTAAATCTTGGTGATTTTATTTGATTGTGATTTCATTTAATTCATTGTGTGTTACGACCTACTAGTATTTGTTCATATACAAAAGTCTTTCCTTGTTTGTTGTATCTTTTTATTCTCATCAAAACCCTCCCAACAACCATAAAAATGGCTCTATTTTGATCATTTGATACTTTAAAAAAAGTAAAAATTTTGAAAAATATATATTCATCGATATTAACGCTAATATCCTCTTCAATAATATAGAAATCCATTACTAATCAAATATTTTAGCAAAAAAAAATAGTCTTGTAGATATTTAACACTTCAATTGATTTTGAATTCGGTGTTAACTTCGATTTGTTAGCTTGAGTTTATTAGATGTTGCCAAATGAATTATATATATATATATATATCTCTCTCTCTATATATATATCAGATCTATAAGTATCTAATAGTAGAATCGGGAAGGCGAAATATGAAAGTTCTAAAAATTTGAAAGGATAGATATGTAAAACAACTTCCTTTTTTTTGTATATTCAATGAATTTTCAAAAATTGTAAAAGTCAAAGCCCATTTCTCGAAAGGTTGATCGTTTGGTCACACGACTTCATCACAAGGGAACGGTGGGGTTGGGATTTGGACAGAGTGGATACGGACCAATCAACGGGGAGAGCTCCCAAAGTTTTCGAATCTTGCGGAGAGATCGGATGTCTTGTGGCTCTCTGCCTCACTCCTTAGCTCACTCACGTCCTTAAGAACAACACCCCGCCATGGTTGCCTCTCTCACCGTTTCTCTTCGACTGTGTGAATCGAGAGATGACCCATACAAGATAACAAAGACATTCCTCTTCGTCAACAGCATACCTGTGTTTCTTCTGTTCTGCGTATAAGATCTGTGTCGAGGAGATGGAGGGACGTGTAGAGATCACTGGGTTGGCAAGAGAAGCCAGGGAAAGGAAGAACAACTTCGCCTGTGCTTGTGCCATGATAGCTTCCATCATCTCCATCCTGATGGGCTACGGTAATCTCTCCGTCCTTCCCTTTTGATGGTTTTCGTGTGGTTCGACGCTACGTGAATTCATGCGTGCATGCGCCGATGAGTGCCTGTGCAGATACCGGGGTCATGAGCGGCGCCATGCTCTTCATGGAGGAAGACCTCAAGATCAAGGACGGGGAGGTGCAGGTGCTCGCCGGAATAATGAACATATTCGCGTTGGTCGGGTCGTTGACCGCCGGGCGGGTCTCGGACTGGATCGGACGGCGCTACACCATCTTCTTGGCCTCCCTCATCTTCCTCCTCGGCTCGATCTTGATGGGTTTGGGACTCGACTACGCGATGCTGTTCTCCGGACGGTGCATCGCGGGCGTCGGAGTCGGCTACGCGCTGATGGTCGCCCCGGTGTACTCCGCGGAGATCGCCTCGCCCTCCACCCGGGGCTTCATCACCTCCCTCCCGGAGATCTGCATCAGCTTCGGCATCTTGCTCGGTTACATCTCCAACTACAGCCTCTCGAAGCTGCCGCTAATGTACGGATGGCGCTTGATGCTGGGCATCGCGGCCGTGCCGGCCGTCGTGCTGGCCATCGCCATCCTGGCCATGCCGGAGTCGCCGCGGTGGCTGGTCATGCACGGCCGCATCAAGGACGCCAAGGACGTGCTGCTACGGGTGTCGAATACGAGGGAGGAGGCGGAGCTACGGCTGCGGGAGATCAAGGCGGCCGCAGGGATCGACGGCGGCTGCACCGACGACGTCGTCCACACCAGCAGCGAGCACCGCGGAAGGGCGTGTGGAAGGAGCTGCTGCTCCGGCCGATTCCCCCAGTGAGGCGCATCCTGATAGCCGCCGTCGGGATCCATTTCTTCGACCACGCGACGGGGATCGAGGCGGTGGTGCTCTACAGCCCGCGCATCTTCAAGAAGGCGGGGATCACCGGCAGGAGCAAGCTCCTGTTTGTCACCATGGGAGTGGGGCTGACCAAGACCGTCTTCATCTTCATTGCCACCTTCCTGATAGACAAGGTGGGGAGGCGACCGCTGCTGCTGACCAGCTTGGCGGGGATGCTGGTGTTCCTCTCGGGCATGGGGTTCGGGCTGACCATGGTAGAGCACAGCGAGGAGCGGTCGGCTTGGGCCTTCGCCGTGGTCATCGCCTCCCTGTTCATGTTCGTGGCTTTCTTCTCCAGCGGCCTGGGGGTGGTGGCATGGGTCTACAGTTCGGAGATCTTTCCGATGAGGTTGAGGGCGCAGGGGGCAAGCTTGGGGGTGGCGGTGAACAGGCTGATGAACGGAGTCATCTCCATGACCTTCATATCGCTGTACAAGGCCATAACCATAGGAGGGGTCTTCTTCTTGTATGCAGGCATGGCGATCCTGGCTTGGATCTTCTGCTTCTGCTGCTGCCCTGAGACGAAAGGCAGGTCTCTGGAGGAGATGGAGGAGGTCTTCTGCAGGGGGTGGAGTGAGAGGGCAGAAGTCAGGGCAGCTGTTGAGATGAGAGTGGAAGCTGGCACGGGAGATGCACCTCTGCCAAATGATCAGTCTAGAGGATTAGGTCGTGCATAATAGAGTATATATATATATATATATATATAGTTAATATATATTTATTATTAGTTAATTTTTTCTTATTACGAGATGAGTGGTTTGAAGACAAACCAGTTGGGTTAATTAGCGGCTTGATTGCTATGTTTCATCTAAATGTAGAAAATGCACAAGGAAGCCTTTGATGTTGCCTGTGTCACCTCCGTGTGTTTCTCCTTGGTTGGTGCTTCCGGTCATGTGTTCATCTTAGTTTTGACTTGATGGAGATGAAGGCCAAAATTTGTTGGCATGCTAATAGGTTGTGTTGTGCAGAATAATTCACGAACATGACTACAGAGATTATATGCGACACAACGAGTTTGTTGTCAGAACCTGACGACAGATATGTGTCAGGATATTATTATTATTATTAGTATTATAATAATAATAACAAAAATAATAAAAATAATATTATTATTATAAACGGGGATGCCATCGAAATTCTTACTTTCACCAAACCTTCTCACCATCAAATAATCTTAATGCCTTCAGTCACCGAAAACATACCTTTGTCAATATAATGTCTGATGTCAGAGATCACAAATCCCTCTTACCACTAATGGCCAGTATGAAACACATGCAACAAATAAGAAACATAAAATAAAAGCAGTTCCTTAACCATACACATACTAACCGAGTCAAAATTTGATTTTATCCGGATTATTCAAGTTTGATAGTCCAGCAATGATGATTATAGTTTGCTTGTATGTTCACTTGTCGATTTTTTTTCCTTTTGCTACACAACTGGAAAAAATCTGCATTCGATTATCTTTATACAATAATGACTATAGTTTGCTTACACGTTGCTTGTGGGTTTTTTTTTTTTTTTGTTTTTTTCACACAACGTGAGGAAATCACTATGTTCACGACAAGTGATATCACCCTCAGTAACTGACTTGGTTTTTCTTCACCATGGTCGTGAGAGAGCAACGAAGACATGAGTTACGGGATGCTCTCCCTGGAGAGGATACGAGTACGCCTCCGTCTGCACTATGATTTCCATCCTCTTCAAATGTTCTATCGATTCCCTTAGTTCAAACTGCCCAAATCTATGTGAATTTTTGTCAAATATATCACAGTAATAAGATTGCAGGATATGTAAAATTTTGTTCAATCTCCGGTCCAAAGGCTTCATTCTGCTCGTCTTTCATCTCGTCAAATGACTTTTTTTTTCTTTTCCCTAAAGAATAAACTTTTATTCAATCAAAAGAAAACAGTAAGCGGATTAGACGGTCTGAGTGGATCATCCGCTTTCTAGAAAAAGAAAATGGAGATCTCCCAAAGTGAACTAGCTGATGAGCTCCATAGTTGATAGAGCTGGGAATGTGAGTGAGGCAAGAGATCTCTAAAGTTAGCATCGGTAACTTGATATCCGAAACGATGCCACGAAGGAACCTTCATGTGAATCTTCAACGTGATGTGTTAGTGCTTGGGAGGTCGTTTGAATCCAAAGATACTTCTTCCATTGGCGAGCAGCATGGTTCAAGGGTTCCAACACCGCCAGCGCTTCTGCCATGGCTACATTGTGAGCTTTGCAAGACTTGCAGCCGACAACAATAGGTACATATTCCGGTGAAGTAAAGATAAAGTCAGCTCCTACAGAAGAATCAGGAGACAAAAACAAAATGATATCAAAGTTTCCCACCCCTCTATAATAATGATTCTGAGTCGATATAATTCCAGCCCCCTCGGTCTCAGGTGCTACCTGGTCTCGTTCGTAAGGGCCAACACACCTTGCATACAAGGGAAGAAGGCTAGGAACAGCGGTTACGAAATCTAGCATTATTTCTATTCAGCCAAAACGTCCAAAAACCATAGGAAATCAGGGATAAGAATAGGGTGGACTCCGCTTTGTTAAATCCTTCATTTTCTCTAAGCCAAGTACCCAAACACATCAAATGACATTTTCATCATCGCTGATTCACCGATAAACTGTGATATTCGGGTAGACTAAGATACTGTAAAGATGCACTGACAATAAACGTCAAAGAGCAGAAAGAAAAGTCTAAGGCAAAGGGGAGGAGGAGAGTAACAAGGCAACAATCGTTGTGTCAAAGTGAAAAGGATCAACCATTCATTTTCAAGTCATCCATTGAGGAACTCCAAACAGGATAAAACTCCTGACAGACATTTTGAGTTTACATTAGGCTAATGCAAAAAGCATCATCAGTCTCAGTCTCAAATATTTGATCCTCTACTTGCTTTATGCCATCCCCCCACTTATTGCTGTTCTAATTATCTGAAACAGCGCTGCAAAACAGGAAAAGGGAGAACCAATCAGCATAGTATCAAACAAAGAGTGTTAAACTTGCTTCTGATTTTGAAATACCAATTTCAAAGATAATTTCGAGTATGTTTAGTGATAGGGGCAAATATTGAGGTTAATGATCATCTGACATGTGTCTGCATGTGTGGCAGCCATGTCAACCATGTAGATAAAACTTGTTTCCCCTTTGTCTATCCACATGGACGCGAGTCTAAAGCAGACAGTTGTAGGCTATCTCCTCCTTTGTCACGTATGTGAGCTGTTAGAAGCCATTAAAGGCTACCTTTCCATAGAATATTTTGTCCTTCTACGATTAAGTATAAAAGTTCATTTTTGGCACAGTTAATAGGGAGATCACTTCCTACTGCTAGCTAATCACCACACTCACCTTTCTCGGGTTATACTAGCTTGGGCATCAAAGGGATTGAGCTAAGAAATGTCTCTCAACCTCAATCTTCGTACAGGTGGCGCACCTTGGAAGCTCCACGTTTTCATCTCGGAGACACCTTGGATAACCCTACGCACATGGGTCAAAACCACGTTGGGCTGACCATGACATGAACGATATCTTCCCATAACATTTGGCATGTAATCTTGGTTTTGTATAAAGATAAATAAATGATTCTGAGAGCTTTGTATTCAGAAGATTAATGATTATTTGAGGCAAAGTAGGATTAATAGAAAAAGATTAAGAGGCTTTTTGAATAAACAAGTTTAGATCATGCTTCACCTAGAGAAATATTAAGTTTTATCATGTGAAACAAAGACAAGACTTCAAAAGAGAGTTGCAAAAGGCAAGCAATAATGGAGAGTATGTTTTAAAAATTTCAGCTTGCAAACTTCTCAAAGAAAACACTAAAAGGTTTCAGCACTGGTCAAGAACAATTATGTTATAGAATCAACTTTACTTTCTTTCAGTTTTCTGGTGACATGATCACCAACTGTTTGGTACTGAAATTATTCTTCACTAGAAAGTGAGACTGGTTAACAGGTGAGATGTGGAGAATCAAAATGTATATAATCTTAAGGTAATGTTTTCTTGATTCATCAATTGACAACACCCATTCACTGTCAAGGAAACTAATGTGATGAAAGCTGAAACTAAATGCATGCCAACAATTTGCAAAGCATAATCTATCTTATAGTTCATCTTATTTATTTATTTTATTTTGTAAATTCAATAGTTGTTTAATCTTATGATAAAATAAATATGTAACCAAAATTTAATCATCAATTTTGCAGATGGGTTTAGGGTCACGCATTACGATCCAATAACAACAAAGATAAAGAACCCGAGAACAATAGGCCCAACAGGATAGTCATTTCCTTTCTTTGCTGTTGACTCAGATACAGATCCCCTCTTTGTTATATTTTTCTGAAACTTTGCTACTTTCCTATCGGCAAGGCGCCTTGAGGTAGTCTGTGGAAGGAACAACCAATCCATATTATATAATGCATCGAAGATCAGCCAAATTTGATTGTCCATTGAAGATAAAAGAATAACAACCTTTAAAAGTACAGTGAAGATAAATCATCATAACTAAATGCTAGTCATCAATACCACAACAAAGATGTACTAAGCATAATGGTTTTTCTCGTAAAAGAATGAAACACAAGCACTCATACAAAAATATAAATTTGTCAATCAGCTCATGAAACATAAAAACAAAAGAAGCATAAGGTCCCAACAATTTGTAGTCATCTATGAAGTAGAAGAAAGGATTAAAATCATCATAAAAGGGGCTACCATGTACATATAAAAGAGTTTGCTAGTTAATTTCTCTATCTTGTACTTTCTATTTGTGCATGAGATAACATTAGTCCTTCCATTTTCTGCAGTTGAAACAATCATCAATGCTCTGAGAAAATGTCAATGAAAGTTAACATATAAACACAACTTTAGTGTTGAAGCATGAATCCAGTTAGTTCGAGAACATTTCTCAGCCTTGTATCAGATTTTTATGTAGATGAAGGCTCTCTGCTTAACGTGATTACCTCTCTGGTTGCACACTTAAGCTCATGCTTTTAAATAAACACAGAATAGTGTGTTGACACAAAAATATGCATGATCTATCTAACAGTCACTAGTTTGATAAGAAATCACAAAGTTAACATTAATTTTTTCTCTATTGCAAGTTGGCTTTTTAACTGTTCCCATACACCATATGGTCAGACAAAGCAACCAACACCAAAAATATATAATTTAGAATGCCTAAGGTTGTTGTATTGGAAATAGGAAAACATGGATGGTACCGCTGATCTAAGTGCTAAGGTTCTAATTTGCAGGTTCTGACTTGCTCCGGCAAACCAAAACACTTGCATATGCAGTTGCACATAGCATCAAAGATTAGCCGGCCTCATATACCATTTATCAAAACTTTCTCATACATGAATTTGCCTACAAGACATTAGAATTTAAATCAACAAATTGGAAATAAATATTAAATTCTTCTTGCTAAAAGGTACCGAATTAACTAAGCTTCACCCCACTGAAACTCAGGAATCTTCACTACAGTCTTCATATGCTACTGAACTGATGGCAAGAAATGAACTGAAGGGGCCTCATAATCTATTTTTCATTTCCACAGAGCTACATGGATACTATTTAATTCATCATCAGCCCATCTAACTGCCTTGAACATTTAAACATGCACTGCAAACAGCCACAGACACAAGTACTGGGCATGAAAAGTTCTTTTGGATAATTTCATTGAGACCACATACATAAATATGGAATGAAAACTTAAACTTAAAGCACTTCCTCAAATAATATATTGACCTGAAACTATGCAGTAATCCTAAATACAGGTGGCCCAAGGAAAATTTGAGAATAAATTCCATCACATCATACCCAGGAAGAAAATTAAAAAACAAGGTACAAAGATGGAGTTGTTATGACTTCTTCACATCAATTCTTTTTCTGTTTGAAGTTTGAACATTCTATTCCTTGACAAGAGATAAACAAGGGTGTGTTCCAAAGTCAGCCAAATAACTTTCAGCTTATCTTATCTTGCAGGGACCAAATTTTATCTTGCATGACATTCTATTCCTTGACATTCTGTTAGGACCAAATTCTAGCTCATCTTATCTTGTGTGGAACTTATCCTCTTAAAATCTCATCTACTTTTAAAATCTAGCTAGCCCTGATAATCATGAAAGTTTCCAAATAGGAGAAACCAGTAAAGGATTGATGAATTCTGGCTACCCTTTTAGAGAACTTCAGACTGAAAAAATGTTTTCAAATAGGAGAAACTGCGAAAGGATTGAGATTTCTGCCTACCCTTTAAGAGAACTTTAGACTGAAAAAATCTACATTACATACATAACATACATACATACATATAAATACCAGTAAGTGGAAAATATCATTAGCCTGCCGGTCTTAGGCTTAAATTTTTTCTTTTGATAGTAGAATCCGCACAACACCATCAAAAATATCGACATGATATTTCACCAACCGGCAAAACTTTGAAAGAGTGAAATTGAATTGGAGGGATAAGGACTTACATATCTTCTAGGTTAAAAAGGACCAACATCAAGCCATGCTAATGAGTACATGTTCAGAATTTGTAGAAACAAGCCTCAAATTCTTAGCAACTTTTTCAGATAAAAGACCCTTATATATGTCAAAGGCTATCATAATGATGTAGAATGGAGTAGGAAGGTAGAGAGAAAGAGAGGGGAAGAGAAAGAAAGAAAGAAAAGTGTGAGATAAGAGAGCGTAAGAGACCAGAGAAGATGCAATTTTTTTCATTCAAATATGAAGTAAGTCATCCATTGACAAGCTCCACTATTTTTAGGGGTTTAGGAGCCTTAGTATAATCAATGAAGACAATGATTTCTAAAAGTAATCTCCTAGGGAATTAGCATATCTTTTAGAAATCCAAAATGTGACTTCTAGGATACCTAAATAATAAATTAGTGCACTTAATACAAAAGGAATCCCTAGAAAGACCAAAAGACTTTTGCAATTTTCAACACAACTCTTAGAATTTTTAGGCCAACTAATTGATGAATTTTTATTGATTTCTTTGCTCAGAATGAACTTTTTTTAAATCCTCGGTAAAGCTAGATGGTTCTCCATCATTTTTTTTCCGCGAGGAGTGATCTACAACGTACTAATCTAATAAGTCTGATTCAAAGTCATAAAATTCCTCCAAAGTAACCCAAGTGGCATTGGAAACTAGACAATCGCGCCACTTGACAAGAAAGTGTTGAGTAATCTTAGTAGCAGATGTAATAATGTGGTCATCAAGAATGGCCTCTACATCATCCCTATGTTATGGAAATTGATGCTTTGGGAGGATTGTCACCTATAGGAACACAGGGAGATAGAGAAGGCTCAAAAGTATCATGATATGGAGTTAAATCCTCAACAATAAAAATTATACTAATATGAAAGTCCGAAAACAAATTGAGCATATATACATTAATTTTTGGATAATGGGGAAAGGAATAATGGCTCAAGCATGCAACTTTTTGAATGAATTTTTAGGGAATCTCTCAAGATGAAAGTGAACTAAGACATAATCGCCAACTTGAAACTCTTGACTTCTATGATGTGCATTAACGATAAGTTTATAACTTTCATTACTTAAGGTAATTTTACATCGAATTTTAGCATGCAAATTATAAATATGTTAAACGAAAGAGTGGGTTGGTTTTGAGGCACGATAGTCAAGTGGAAAAGGTGCAAGGTCAATGGCATATTGGATTTCCCATAAGGGTGGTAGCTCACTAGGTAATTCCGAGGGTTTGACATTAGAAAATTCATCTAATAAGGATTTAACCTAAGGAATTAGATTAGGAATAGTGCAAGGGCTAAGAATTTTTTTAGCAATGATGGCCACACAAAATTTATTGTCTAGGCTCTCTATTTAAAAAATTTTAGGATTTAGTAAGTGGAGTCCCTTAGTGGTTGGGTTGGGGCTTGTAGAAGAGCCTTTGGAGTTCCTAGTTTGTCCTTTTCTAATGGTTTTACTAGTCGTAGGATAATTTGTTTGTTTTGTATCGAAAGGCATACCTGTTTTCTCTCTCATGATTAGTAACATCAAGGTCACACAACCAAGGCCGACTTAAAAGAATCTCAGCAATGTCCATTGGTAAGATATCACAGTAAATCTCATCCTAGTAATCATCCATTTTGATTGGTACCAAGCACCTCATGATCATGGATAAAGTGGTTTTGTCAACCTAGGCTATTTTGAAATGGGTCTGATGTGACTCTACCTTAAGGTTTAATCTGTTGATAATAGATTTTGAGACTACATTCATAGTGCTACCCCTATCAATAACCAATTTGCAAGTTCTCTCCTTGCTTCAAATAAAAGTAGGGAAGATGCTTGTCCTTTTCCATTCATTTGAATCACTAGCAGTAGAGGGAATCATGCGGACAACATTAACATAGGCATCTTTAATTTCTAGTTCGTTTTCATCACCTAAGTAGGCTTCGGGTTCAACAACTTGGTCTGCTTCCTTGATTTGATCATCTGAATCTTGTTCTAAGGTAAGGGTACATTGAGGACAATGGAAGGCAATGTGACCTCTATTATGGTAACAATGACACTAGATTGAAGATGAACTAGTTTGAGATCAATAATTAAACGAGTTGGACGATTCATAGTTGGGCTAGGATTGTTACTAGTAGTGGGGATTTTTGGCTTAACAAAGCCACTACTTATGGTAGTTTAGGAAATAGTTCTATTGTCGAGAAACTAAGAAGATGCTCGACGAATTAGATAAAGTTTGATGTACCTCTCAATCTTAAGGGCTTGTCGAGAAACTTCCTCTATGGTGTTGGGGAAACTAAGGAAACCTCCGTTGGATGTCAAACCTCAACCCATTAACAAATCTTTGGACAGTGATGATTTGGCCCTCTTCTATTTCACACCTAAGTAAAAGTTCCTTAAATTGGGCCAAATACTCTACTACACTGGAATTTAATTGTTTAAGGTTTAATAATTGTTCAGCCAATTATCTTCAAAAGTAAGTAGGTAAATATTTTTCTTTAAGTGTTTGTTTCATGACTTCCCATTGAGTGATGGGAGGTCTCGACGGTGTTCAAGACTACGTTCGATATGTTGCCGATATTTCCTAACGGATCCTACTAGTTTCAATTTTACAAATCGCACATTCAACATCAATCATTCCATACCACTCAAAATAATCTTCCATGCTATCTAACTAGTCAATAAACACATTTGGGTCAAACCTACCTTCAATATTCGACACATCTACTTTGACTCTTCAAGCCATTTCCCCCATATTGTCAACAAATCAAACTCGTTGGCCTATTACTCGGGTTTGTGGATTTCTAGTAAGTTCTAGGAATTTATCATTAAGGCCAAAAGCTTGGATATCAAGAATTGTTGAAGCATGATTGTGAATAGGTGCCCTATGGGTGGACCTAGGATTAATTCAAAGTAGGGCTTAGGGAGTACATAAAATTCCTTGATTTAAAGCCATGGATTGTGGAAATAGACACGTTGCCTAACCAACTCATCAACCTCCTCAATCATGGGTCATTTTTCAAGGTGTTGGAGAGCTCTTAGGACTTGGGTCATTTGGTCACATAATTGGTTCAACATTATGTCATGATATGCTAGCTTAATCCTAAGGGTGTCTATCTCACTCTGTTGGTTTAGGGATTCATCAAGATTGGCTTGGTTTTCACCTTACCGAGTCATTATTCTAATGCTATTGTGCTATCGACAAATTACCTTTTGGCAATGAGGTTGTTAATTGTTGCAATGCACAAGGTAGATTTCAAATAGTTTCACTTTTTTTTCTCACTTTTTGTTATGGTTTTTTTTTGGACAATTTTCAAGGGTTCAAATTTTAGTGGTACTATAGTCATAGCTAAAGGGGAGAGAGAAGGTGATAAATGGAGAAAAAAAGAAAAAAACAAGGGGAGAAGCGATGAAAACTACGATCTAATGTGGTCCACTAATTCTGTAGGGACAGTCGCCCAAAAGTCCAACTCCACAAGCAAAGGATTGAGGTTGGAGGTGCAAGGATCCGTAAGTGACATTACTGTATTGAAGCTGCTAACTGGGGCCCAATGAGGTACAAAGCAGGTTTCTTAATAAGCTATAATTCCAAATTGATATAGAATACAGTAGGAAAGTAGAGAGAAAAAGAAGAGAAGAGAAATAAAGAGGTGTAAGATAAGAGCGAAGAGTAAGAGACCAAAGAAGATACAATTCTTTTCATTCAAATCTAAAGAAATCATTCATTGACAAGCTCCACTATTTATAGGGGTTTAAGAGCCTTAGCATAATCAATGAAAGTAATGATTCCCAAAAGTAATCTTCTAAGAAATTAGTACGCCTTTTAGAAATCCAAAATGTGACTTCTAGGATACTTAAATAGTAAATAAGTGCACTTAATACAATAGTTCACTTAATACAAAAGGAGTCCCTAGAAAGACCAAAAGACTTCTTCAATTTTCAACATAGCGTTTAGAATTTCTAGGCCTATTAATTGATGATTTGTTGTTTATTTTTTTGTCTAGAATAAACTCTTTTGAAATCCTTTATAAAGCTAGATGGTTCTCCACCACATAACTAACCTTAAATTACAATACCTTTCCAAAATTTTCTATTCTTGGTAGTAAACAATCTATATCATAATACACAGATACCATGATCAAGACTTCTATAACCAAGCTGTCACCAAGATTCCTATATCCGAATAGATCTAAAACCATCTATGTAACATCTACTTTTAGTTCCACCCATACCTAGATGCATGACTAAAGTAGGATGCCACATTTCAAATTGTTATTGCTTCTATCAATAGGAGTACAGCGAAAAGTTGATTAGGAGATTGGCAGTGCTATCACTACAACCAACCCTTTTAGGGAAAATAAAAGAGTTACAGATCAAGGACCCTTATTTAAACCGATTCAAGTCTGAGATTGAAGTAGAGAAATGAAAGGATTTTTACATTGATGAAGGGTAATCAGATTTCAGAGTAGGGTGTTACAATCGGATCCATAAAAGTTACCACAGGCAGTACAAGTCAACTAAAATCACAAATTCAGATCTTTTAACAGCACTCGTTCTTTTACTAACTTTAATTAATAAATATCTAGTTTAGCAAACCATTCTTAATTGTCTCTTACTGTCCGATTTTCTCAAAAGATTCTTATTCGAATAAGATTTGATCACCCTTGGTTAACCAATATACATGTGATATGAGTCACAACCATAATCCATAACAACAAAAGAATAAGTTTTTGCATGTGCCAAGAGACAAACTACGGCAAACAAACAGATATAATAGAATCAAGAATATTCTCCAACATAAGTATGCATGTTAAGACTTTGAGAAAATATTGTTACTTCCACTTCAGAAAGAATTCAAAAGATAACCACAAATAGGATAAATTACAGCCTGCTAATCTCACCTTCACGTTAAAAAGTGATTTTCCTTTCTACACAACATTATGTTGAAGGTGCTATCACTAGTCAAAATCACGAAGCAAACCATAAATGAGTTGATTTTTCCTTCTTTTCTATGCTTAAAATACAAAAAATTTTCACACATAGCGGTCCTTATTCTCGTATACAATTGTAACTAGGATTCGTGGACAATAAATTTCAAAGAAGAAGCGACCAGTAACTGGTAAAGCACGGCGGACGCCCTAGAAACATTTTCAAATCATCCCAAGCTAATCTATCAGGAAAATAACCAGATCATCTCATACCAGCAATAAAAATCCAACAGATTCTAGATCTCCACTTCATACTAACAGATCTATGCGTCTGCATGCACTACCAGATGTATCTCAAAGACAATTCGTCGAGAAGGTGAAGAAAGATGAAACCAGACCGAAGATTTCGGCGAACCAGCCAAAGATTCATCGGAGGAGTGTAGATCTAAGGAAACATGCAACAACAAAGAATAATCTAAGCAGAACAATCAGGGATTTCATGCAGGTGGCTCACCATCTTGTCGCGGGACGGAGGGACGGAGTCTGGTGGAAGGACCAAGTGGGAAAATGACAGGAATCAGAGGAGGAAATCGCGTGCGGTAATAAGTCGCGATCCCAATCCTACCCTCACCCAACGGCGTCTCGATTTTTCAGGCATAGCCCAATCCAAATTATAGATTGGGCCCGATATATATATATATATATATATATATATATATATATATATATATATATATATATATATATATATATATATGTATATATATATATATATGTATACATACATATGTATACATATACATATGTATACATACATATGTATATGTATAAATATGTATACATATGTATATATGTATATATATATATATATATACATATATATATATATATATATGTATGTATATATATATATATATATATGTATGTACATATATATATATATATATATATATGTATGTACATATATATATATATATATATATATATGTACATATATATATATATATATATATATATATACATATATACATATATATATATATATATATATATATATATATATATATATATATATATATATATATATATATATATATATATATATATATATATATATATATATATATATATATATACATACATATATATATATATATATATATATATATATATATATATATATATATATATATATATATATATATGTATATATGTATATATATATATATATATATATATATATATATATGTATATACATATATACATATATATGTATATATATATGTATATGTACATATATACATATGTGTATAAATATGTATATATATACATATATATACAAATATATATATATGTACATATATATATATATACACATATGTATATATATATATATATATATATATATATATACATATATATATATATATATATATATATATATATATATACATATATATATATATATATATATATATATATATATATATATATATATATATATACATATATATATATATATATATATATATATATATATATATATATATATATATATATATATACCTACATGATTTTTGAATTGTGGATTCCAGTTTGACAAAACTTAGAACCAAAATTGTATATATATATATATATATGTATATATATAAATATGTATATACATATATGTATATTCCATATATATATATAATATAGTATATATAATATTGTATATACATGTATATATATATATGTATATATATGTATATATATATATATATATATATATATGTATATATACATTTTTGAATTGTATATATATATATATATATATATACATATATGTATATAAATATATATATATATATATATATATATGTATATACATTTATATACACATATATATACATATATATATATATATACATATATATATATATGTATATATATATGTATATAAAACCTGACCATGATTTTTGAATTGTGGATTCCAGTTTGACAAAACTTAGAACCAAAATTGTATATATATATATATATATATATATATATATATATATATATACATATATATATATATATATATATATATATATATATATATATATATATATATATGTATATATGTATATATATGTATATGTATACATATATACATATATATATATATATATATGTATATACATATATGTATATATATATATATATATATATATATATATATATATATGTATATACATATGTATATATATGTATATGTATATATATATATATATATATATATATATATATGTATATATATATATATATATATATGTATATATATACATATGTATGTATATACATATATACATATATATACATACATATATATAAATATGTATACACATATATGTAATATATATATATATATATATATATGTATATACATATATACATATATATATATATATATATATATATATATATATACATATATATATATACATGTATATACATGTATATATATATATACATATATATATATAAATATATATATATATATATATATATACATATATATATATATATATATGTATATATATGTATATTAAACCTGACCATGATTTTTGAATTGTGGATTCCAGTTTGACAAAACTTAGAACCAAAATTGAACCAACAAGGCTAGTTTTGGAACCCGAATCAATATCGGAACTAGTGGTTCTGTTTTGACTCATTTTTGCTATTGATTCAAAACTCTAATTGTTTATTAAAAAATATATTATAATAAAAAAATATAATTTTATTTTTATATTTTTTAAAATAAATGTAGGTCCAGAATGAGTATACATGTGTAATAATATAACTAAAAAAATTAGATATAAAATTAAATAATATTATAATTATTTAATCACTTTTGGTGTCAATATTTTGATAATCCTTTCGGTTGATATGTGAAATAGGAGGTCGTTGTTGATTTTGTTTTATCGTCTTTATCCAATCATTGATGTATATATCTAAGATTCATCCTCTTATATTGAAGGATCCTCAACGACTAGCATCCATACTAGAGTTGTTAGTATTTGCTTTGCAATCCTCACCAAGATTGAGAATGTTATTGTGTATCACGTCTATTATTCTAGGATCCTCTTAGTGTTTTTGCCTTTATAATAATAGTTTTTCTTTCTTCAAGATTTTGTTATCCCCACTAACTTAATTTGTAGATATAAAAGCTTCAGAGGTACTATGTTCACTACTATAGTTAACACTATAATGATCATATAAGTTAGTAATAACTTTTTTAATATCACTAATTTTATCACTAATATCAACATATACTTCTAAACTTTCATAATAAATGGATAAATAATCACCTAAGCCATCTAATCTAGTATGAGGATAAAAAACACATCCAACTAAATAAATTGGTGGAATTTCAAAAACAAATTTCTCCATTTTGATTTCATAGCCATCATTATCATATTTAAATCATTATCATGCGGATATTCTTCTAATGCACCGAGAATATTAATACAAACAACTAAAAAAATATGTGTAGTAGGATAATAAATACCAAACAAAGTATATGTTATATTATTAAAAAATTTCAAAATTCTTTCACACATTTCAATGTTGTGGATATAAACTAACTTACCTAACACTATTTACAATAAAAATAAAAGATAATTCTTTATAGTCAAAAGATTGTTTAAGCAATATGTAGAATTTCATTGGGTACGAACATCCCTATGAAATCTTTTGGTCCTTTTGTAATTTAATTTGCAAAATCTAACTCATTCTTCCATTACCTGTGAATGATTCCACAACAATAAAATAGTTTGCTTATTAACAGGAGAAAGAAAAGTCTCAAGAGATCCAAGTCCTTGTACATATAAATTCAAAACATGATAAGCACATCTAATATGAACAAAGAGTACGAAAAGTAAGTTGACAAACTTCTTATAATTCCAAAATACAGGCCGTTGCATTATCAAACCAATAGAAAAAAAATTTAAAAACCAAATAATATTATTTCAATTTTATTATTATCATTCTATAAATATTATTGAACTCTAAAAACAATAATTTATTTTTGCATGGTCCAATCATTGTCCAGCTAATAACAAATGATTCCTATATTTGCTTGTGATCACTCCAAATATTAGCACAAATAAAAATACAACCATCCAAAACTCGAATAACTTTTTATAAGTCTTTTTTTAATAAAGATTATAGCAAGAGTGAGTAAGAGTGGTCGAGGAACTCGTTGTGCAGTGGGCTTTAAAGCCTCTTGATAATAATCAATATATCTAACATTTTCACCAAAACTAAAAACAATGTTCAACAAAAACTAATTCAGCTAATACTTTATGTTTTTTTTCTACAGAAAAATAAAAAGTGGGAGAAGTAGGATACTTAAAAATTTATGTTTGACTCCTCTTCAAACTGGCTTATGTTAGATGTTTTTTCTCAATATGTTTTTAGAATATTCTATATCCTCCTCCTTCATAGTAATTGCATACGATTTGGAAGGAACCATCGGTGTTTCGAACCTTCTTGAGTTATAGCTTTAAGATGCCCGACTTGAGTTTGATCTTCATATCTATTTCCTTTGACTTAGTCTCAATGTTGATGTATTGGCTTTCTTAAATTGTCATGATGGAATTTTCGAAAGCCTCGAAGTGGTGGCTTCCACTTACCATCAGGTCAAGAAGAGAGATTAAGAGTTTAAAAGAAAGCTTAAGAGAATTTAAACTTTAATGAGTGCTTAATCAAAGGTGTGGGGAAAGAATGAGAAATTTAAGAGGCATTTATAAGGTTTTTCGATATTTTTCCTTCCGTACTCTCAAAACTAGCCGTTATTTGTTATTTGGATGTTGGAAGGGGTAAATTTATCTATTTTAGATTTTTATATTTTAATTATAAAATAATCAAAATGTCCCTAAATATAATCATTTATATAGCTATTGGGAGGGGTAAATGGCCCGTCCATTAATCATTGGGCTAGGAGTAGATCTTGAGCCTAACTGTTTGAGTATAATGGTCGACCAACAACCTATTTGATTGAGGCTTTTTAAATAAAAAAAATCATTGAATTAATGGCTTGAACCGAATCAAAATGGAAATCGAAACTAAAACCATCAGTTTCGATTCTTGAATTGCTAGTTTCGAATCGATAGTTCTAGTTTCTCAAATCTAGGAACTGGAATCGAACCACACATGGTTGATTCCAACCTGGTTCGATTACAGTTCAAACTAAATCGTGATTAAGGCTATGAATATATGAAGATTATATTCTATTGAATTTTGGATTTTGATGATGAAATTAATTGATGAGTTTAGATTTGTGCTTTGAAAAAAGTGATGTAAGACTAACTTCGATAAAAAAAAAGGTAAAACGATTAAAGCAAGAAGAATTAGATATTAGGCTGGAGCCAAAAATCAGGCATCGGGCCGGAAGAATTGAACGTTGCACTAAGATCGGATATTACAGGAGTCAACATGCTGATGGATCAAGTGATACGTCGAAGGTTTAGATGACGCGTTGGAAGTTTGTCGGGTGTTCGGGTGAACCAATGACATGTCGAACAGCTTAGATTCTTATCTTGTAATTATTTAAGTCTTAATTATCATAGTTAGATCTTAAATTAAATTATTTTTGGTATAACCATGCTAACTTAATTAGGGGCCAATTGGGCTTGAATTAAGATTGAGTAGGGATCATTGGGAGGCTCATTCGATAACCCACATATTAGGTCAGGCAATGGCACCACCAAACTAGCGATGGAACCACAAATGAGCTAGAAAAATCAAAAGCACATTTTTCCAAGCTATTAAGTGGTGGTACCGCTAGAGCCCCTTCTTCGAGGCTCTATTGTGGTGGTACCGCCCATTGCGGGCAGTGGTACCGCCCACTGCGGGCAGTGGTACCGCTCGTACCCAAATGGTCCAAAAATTTAAATTTTGACTTTATTTTTTATGCTATTTAGGGCCTATAAATATCTCATACTTTTTTGGTTGAGATAGCAAGAATTAAGAAGAAAAGAAAATGAAAAGGCTTGTGATTCTAGAGTTGTAAAAACTTGAAAAGTCTTGAGTGTTTCTCTCCTCATCTTTAAAAGTTTAGAGTCATTCTAAGGGTGGTGTGAGACTTATAAAAGGTCCTCTCCTAAACCTATGAAAAAGAGAAAGAGCTGTAAAGAGGGTAGTTAGTCTTCACCTATTGAAAGAAGATAGTTAATGAATACCGATGGCCTTGACGGAAGAGGAATCAGGAGTGGACGTAGGTCACGATGACCAAACTACTATAAATTTGGTGTGCACTTTCTTTCTGCTTTTCATTACTATTATTTTCTGTTTTAATTGCTTGTTACACTTACTCTAAGTGAAGCACACTTTCGATATCATTTTTGATATAATTTCATTGAACAAAATTTTTCTAAATCGTCAAAATTTTATGAAAGCACTAATTCACCGCGCACCCCCCCTCCTCTTAATGCCGATATGGTCCTAACAATGGTATTAGAGCCAAGTTTTGCTCTATTAGTTTAATACCCAAGAGAAACTAAATGACTTTTGTCGGCAATCTAGAGGGTTACTTTATCACTCGTCCTCATATATTTAATGGGATGGACTATACATATTGCAAAACACGTATGAGGATTTTTCTAATTTCTATGGACTTTGATTTATAGAATATTATAGAATATAATTTTTAAAAATCCTCTAGACTAATGAATGAATGGAATGATTTAGAGATAAAATCATTTTCTTTAAATGCAAAAGCTATGAATGCTTTATTTTGTACTTTAGATAAAAATAAGTTTAATCATATTTCTATTTGCGAAACTGCATATGATATTTGACACACACTCAAAGTTACACATAAAGGTACAAGTAGAGTTAAAGAGTTTAAAATCAATCTTTTGATACATAGTTTTGAGTTGTTTCAAATAAAAATAAGTGGAACCATTGGAGATATGTATACCTATTTTATGGATGTCATCAATGGTTTGAAAGCACTTGGTAAAAGTTTTTCGAATCTTGAACTTGTTAATAAAATTCTAAGATTCCTTTCAAAAAGTTGGGATCTAAAAGTGATGGCAATACAAGAAGTAAAGGGCTTGAATAATTTTTCATTTGAAGAATTTATTGAGTCTTTAATAACCTATGAAATGACTTGTATAACATATGATAAACATGAGAACGACTTTCTAAAGAATAAAAATGATATGACACTTAAAACTAAAGAAGACCATTTAAGCGAAAGCTTAAGTGATGATGAGGACTTGGCACTCCTAATAAGAAAATTTAAAAAATTCATAAGAAAAAATAAAACAAATCTTATAAACAAGATACCAAGAATAAAAATAAACTAAAAAAGGACATAATTATCTACTATAAATGTAAAAAGTTGGGATACTTCAAAAGTGAATATCCTTTACTAAAAAAAATTACCAAAGAAAAAAAAGTACTCAAGATGACTTAGGACGAGTCAAATGCATCCGAAGACGAAGAGCAAACCAATGAAGGCGTGGTGGTGAACTACACACTAATGGCTCTCAATGACGAGTTAAGTGACTCAACCAAAACCCCTTTACCTTATAATGAATTACTTGACACTTTCTACAACTTATATGATGAATTTAAATTAATTAGTAAAAATTATAAATTACTAAAAAAGGATCATGCTTCTCTTTAGTGAATTTAAAAAATTAAAAAATAAGCATGATAATTGCATGTTAACCTCTTGTACTCAATGTAAAGAGTTAGACTTAGTAAAAAAGGAAAATATGGTTCTACAACAAACATTAGAAAAATTTAAAATTAGAAATAAATCATTAAACATGATCCTTGTTAACAAAGGACATGTATATAGAAAAGTAGAAATCGATTTTGTGAGTAGCAACACTCAACAAAAGTCAACTATATTTGTTAAAAGACCCATATCACATTTTTTCCTTAAAAATAAATATAATTTTTGTGGTAGATATGGATATTTTACTTATAAATGTTCATTTAAAAAATATAGCTCATATAAATTAGTTTGGGTTTATAAAGGAACTATAAATAACTCAATGCTAATAGTCAAGATCGACAGATCTATACATGAGGGACCCAAAGTTAAATGGGTACTTAAAAGCAAACCTACTTTCTTATAGATATATCTATAATAAAAAACTAGGAGCAAGAGATGGTATTTTGATAGTGGATACTCAAAGCATATGACTGGAGATCCAACACATTTCTTTAAGTTTACTAGCCAAGACAAAGGATATGTCATCTTCGGAGACAACAACAAGGGAAAAATTATTAGCAAAGAAAATATAGATAACAAGCTAAACCTTTTGATTGAAAATGTTTTGTTAGAAGATGGTTTAAAATATAACCTACTAAATATTAGTTAATTGTGTGATAAAGGATATAACATCAAATTTGAATCTAATACTTGCATTATAGAAATACCACACAAAAATAAATCTATGATTGCCTTAAGAAGTAATAATATGTATATTATTTATCTTGATGATTTTTGTGATGAAACATATTTTTAGATTTTAAATGATAATGCATGACTTTGGCATAGGAGACTAGGTTATGCTAGCATGAAACTAATCTCACAAATTACAACTAAAGAACTTATAAGAGGAATACATAGTATTAAGTTTGTCAAAGATAAAGTTTGTGATGCATGCCAACTAAGTAAACAAATAAAGAGTATCTTTAAACCTAAAAATCAAGTGAGTACCTCTAGACCATTACAATTAATTCATATAGATTTATTTGCATTAATTGATATCATAAGTTTAGGAGGTAGAAAATATTTTTTTAATTGTTAATGATTTTAGTAGATACACTTGGACATGCTTCTTAGCACACAAAAGTGATACTTTTAAATATTTTATAAAATTTTATAAACTAGTTCAAAATAAAAAGGGTTTCATGATTTTCTTTATTCATAGTGATCATGGTAGTGAATTTAAAAGCTATGATTTCTAAGATTTTTATGATTTAAATGGGTATAACCATAATTTTCTACTCCAAGAAATCCATAACAAAATGGAGTTGTTGGGAGAAAAAAAAAAGGAGTTTACAAGAGATGGCATATACGATCTTTGGGATGTTAGATGGATGATAGACTATAAATACATGATAACTAAGGGTAGACAAGTCTAATGGATTAGATCCTCATATACTATATAAGGACTATGATGCAGTGGCCTAGTATTTTTGTAGTTAATGAGTTGAGTGAATTATTATAGGGATAATAATTTACTAAGTCAGAAGGAGCTCTAATAAGTGCATCTCACAGCCAGTTCGATATTGAGCCTAGAGGGTCACACACATACGGTAGATAATGCGATAAATAGAGGATCAAATATGAGAAATCTAATAACCCCCTATTTTAATGGATCCTTGAGAGAAACCCAATAGAGCTTAAGATAGTAATTAGATGAGGATCCAATATCTATTAAGCCAAGGGTTATTGGATGAAGATCTAATACCAAAAAAGAAAGATCCATTAGGGTTAGTTAAAGGAGGCTTTATATAAATAGGAGTTGGGACTAAGAGGGATATGTTAGGATCAGTTCGGCACTAAGAGGGGGGGGGTGATTTAGTGCAGCGGTAAAGTACGATAAATTTGCACGATTTCAAAAAACTTTATTAGATAAAAATCACGTTCCGACTAAAACTGATTTCGATTAAAGCTTATCGAAAACATATTTAACTTGAGAGCATTTAGAGATGAAGAAAGGCAGTGAGCAAGTAGAGCAGTGAAGTGAAGATGGTTTGTAGTAATGTAAATTTGCAAGAAGTAAACGCAAACCATTTTTATAGTGGTTTGGTCATCCGACCTACGTCCACTCTCGATTCCTCTTCATTTGAGGCTATCGGCTTTCCACTAGTAGTCTTTCTTTCAATAGGTAAAGACTAACTCTCTCTTACAAACTCTGATTACAAGACTCCCCTCAACCACCTCTCTTAAGAGCAATTTTTAATCTTTCGGAGGAGAGATTTTTACTAAGAATTATAGAGTTATCTCTTAGTTTTCTTACACAATTCATGCTATCCCAAGCAAGAATAGCTAGAGTATTTATAGACCCCAAGAGAATTAAAATTTGGAGCCCAAATTTGAATCATTCCGGATTTTCGAGGTACTGGCGGTACCATCGCTTGTCACTAGCGGTATCATCACTAGTTGACTCTGACACTAGATGGTACCACCGCCCAGACCACTTGGGGAACTGAACCTAAGTGGTTCCACCACCCGAGTCTAGTGGTGCCATTGCCAAACAGGGTCTAGCAACTAGTTGGATATTGAATCTGGCCCAATCCAGTCCATTAATGGGCCCAATTGGCCCCTACCAGGGTTAATGAGATTACCTCTCAATCTTAACCCTAATCATATGCTAACTATAAAATTAAAGATATTTTCTAAGCAAATCTAAATCTGGCACGCCAAGGCTTCTTCTAGTGAGCTTCCGCCAAACTTTCGGCGGACTTCCGATGAACTCTCGGACATCTTCCAACAGACTTCCGACAGGCTCTTGGACTTTATAATGACCTTGGTTAGTTCTAATGAATCTTCTAGGCAAGCTCCGATCTTTTTCGGTGAGCTCTATGAACTTTCGATGAACCTTCTAGTGAACTTCTGACAACCCTTCGACAAGATCCTGATTCATTCTCGGCTAATTCTGATAGCATTTTTGATAAATCTTCGGACTTCTGACGAACTCTCGAACTCCCAACGATTCAATCGTACTTGACTTTGGTACTTCATTTTGCTTTATGCCTTCCTCACTATCGTAGTTAATCCTACACACTAATTAAGCCTTAACCCTACTTCGATCTAGACAATTATATAGCGAATCAACATCCTGTTGCCCGACACATCATTAGTCGATGCTTCCTCCAGTTCTTCGGTGCATTATCCTCTCTTGCAGCCTGTTGCCCAATCAAAAATTAATTTCTACAATTTTAATTTTCTTAACATAACTCCGCTCTTCTTGGCCCAATACCTAATTTCTTTGTTTGAAGCCATCTATCGATTGTCAACCGGACCTCCGGCTCGATGTCCAATTTCTTGACATGTTCTCCTCCAGCATATGCTTAATTCATCCTACTTCAATTGTCTAATCCTGATCGAGAGTAGACCTGCATGACTCAAAGCATAGTTAGATAACCAAAATATACTCAATTAGTTTCATCATCAAAATTTGAGATTCAACAATCTCTCTCTTTTTGATGATGACAACTAATTGATGATGAAGTTAGCCTTAACTCCTGAAGTTTAAACAAACTTCCCCTATTAATATGCCATATTGATAGAACTCTTAGATTTCAAATTCTAAGTAACATATCATCAAAAATTCATACAAATATTTAAAATATTCAATTTATCATTACAATGCATGATTATCAATTTACTTTTCTCCCTTTGTCATCAATAAAAAAGAGAAGTGGCATCTAGTAAGTATTTGAAGATGTCCAAATTTTACAACATACAAGCTAGATTCAATCACTTTAAACATGCAAGATTTCAAAGATATGTAAGTTTGCACTTTTTCTTCTAAGATAGACAAGATAGCCATTTTTCTTCTCTTGAAATTGCAAGCTTACAATCTTTTTGTGATGTTCATGATAGCAAGATCTCTCTTTTGAAAAGTGCTAGCCAGCAATTTTTGTGATATGCTCGCAAGTAGTTTTTGCTTCCTCTTTAAAGAGTGCAAGCGAGCAACTTCTTTTCTCCCCCTTTGTCATTATCAAAAAGAAGGGAGGAAATAATATTTTAATTAGATAATTTTGCACGAGATTCAATAGTTTGTATAAAAAATGTTAGCAATTTTGCTTTCATTACAATGACATAGTTTTCTTCCTTTTTACAACAACTCTTCACATCAAATAATTTTGCATCAATCAATATTTGTATTAATTTTTATCATCACATGATGCATACAAGCCATAGATGCAAACAATTCATGAAAAATATCAATATGGAATATTAACAAGGATCAATACCAAAAGATATCATTCATGGTTCATAAATATTCTTTTTAGGATGTATCAAGATTATGATTCAATGATTCATCATAAAGCAAATTAATTTTTAATCATCACATAGGGCATGCAAGTCAAAGTAATCATGTCATTTCTAAGTCATGAAAAATATAATATCAAAGCTCAAGAAAATCAAGAAAAACATTATTCATTTGATAAATCCTTTTAATAATGATTCATCATAAGAGATATCAAGAAAAACAAATTTTGTTTTTACATCAATCATGATAAGTGATATATCAAAAGTTTACATCATTGAGTCATGTATAGAAAGAAGTATTGAAACATATGAGAAAAATCAATTTAAGCATGCAATGTTTCAATTATTAAAGTCAAGTCATGAATATATTTTTCCCCCCTTTTTGTCATTGTTGAAAAGAAGGGGAGGATACAAAGGCTCAAAATAGTTCAATCATGAGGCATACAAATCATAAAGAAATCATGTCATGAACACCAAAAGACATTTCAAGTCATCAAGATCACATTTGAAAGATATTAAAAATATATTACAATTGTAAATGTCGATAAGTGATTCATTTGAATGCATCATTTCATTAGCAAAAGAATCATATGTGAATTTGATTATTGCATAAGAAATATTCATCAAGATCACATTTCATAAAAAAATTCTAAGTATCAAATATCGAGAGGTCAAAATCTTGATAAAGCTCATTCAAGAAGCATTGAATCATTAAGAAATTTCGAGTATCAAACAAGGGACAAAAATAATCGATTCGTACATTCAAACCATCATTAAAATCTCTTTCGTAATTTAGGAGATTCATAAAATATCATAAATAAATTTTTTAATCTCGATAAGATAGAAAATACAATCTCTTTTTATATGTTTCATCTTATAAGCATATCTTTGTCTTTAATAAAAACAAGTATCAACATTCAAGAGCGAAAAGCAAACTTCATCATGAGATCGTTTAAACAAAAATATAACACATTACTTCAAAACATAAAATTTAATTTATCTTGATAATGTGTTTCATTATAAATTATTTGTTTTATATAATTGTGTTAAAATTTTTTTTTATTCGAAAGCTATGAATCATCATATAAATCCGAGATTGTTATCAAAATCTTTCATTCGGAAAATTTGTTAGGAGCAACATAGATTGATTACATATAAGCATGCTCAAGTCCTTTTTGTATATAAAAAAATGTGTATCAAGTTTAAAACGGAAACATAAATTTCATTACAAAAATACATGACACATTACCAAAAATTTCGTCATAAAAATGATTAAGACCTATTAATCCAAGATAAAAGATTTCAAATCATAAGAATGATGTAAACATCTATTATCAAAACATTTTCAAGAAATTTATAATATACATAGATATGCATCATGTTTAAAATCGAAACATAAGTTTCGTCACCAAAACACATCAAACATAGAACATCGTGATAGTATATTTTTTTCATTTTTGTGTATTTAATTTAATGTGATTGATCTTATATAAGCATGTTCAAATTTTCATAGAAATGCCAAGCATCATGTTGAAAACTGAAATCATCAAGAAACACAATCATGGATTAATTCTATTAGGTGTACAAACATTATCATGCAACATTTTGTTTCTTTATCATACAAGTATCATTGTAATTTTCAAAAACACTACAAGGAAAAGCATTATATAATTTTTAAAAATAATTTTTTTATTTCTTATAACCTAAGTTAAGTAATTTATGAAAAACATCAAGTAATTTCACAAAGCAAGGGGGTTTTGTTTGAGTTGCTTACCTTGTAGTTGAAGGCCGTCAAAGCGTAATTCATCTCTTTATTACTTGACTTCTTGCTTTCATGGCAAGAATTTGTGTTCTTTTTTAAGTTCATTTGTGTTTTTCAATTCTTGCTTAATGAACTTTTTAATCGTTAAAGTTAGAAGTTCATGATCCTCATCATTGTCCTCATCACTTAAGTCATCACTCAAGTGGCGTTCTCTTATTCAAAGTGTCAAATCTTTCTTATTTTTTGGAAGATGGTTCTCATGTTCATTAAGTTCAAAAGTCATTTCATAGGTCATTAAAGACCTGATTAGTTCTTCGAGAGAATAAACGTTTAAGTTTTTAGACTCTTGTATAGCCATTATTTTTGGATCCCAACACTTTGGAAGATACCTTAAAATTTTGTTAACAAGTTCAAAACTTGAAAAACTTTTACCAAGACTTTTTAAACTATTGACAACATCCGTGAAACGGGTGTGTATGTCATCGATAGTCTCGCTTGGAGCCATTCGAAAAAGCTCAAAATCATCCATTAAAAGGTTTACTTTCGAGTCTTTGACTCTACTAGTGCCTTCGTACATGATTTTAAGTGTTTGCTAAATATCAAAAACCGTTTCACAAGTAGAAACATAATTAAACTCGGTTTTGCTCAAAGCGCAAAATAAGACATTCATAGCCTTTGTATTTAAAGTAAAAGATATTTTATCAAGTTTATTCCATTCGAACCTAGGTTTAGAAGGAGTTTGAAATCCATTTTTAATGATGTTCCATAAATCCAAATCCATTGAAAGCAAGAAAACTCTCATTTGAGTTTTCCAATAAGTGTAATCTGACCCATTAAATAAGGGAGGATGAACGATCGAAAAACTCTCTTGAATTCCGAAAAGAGCTATTTCTCTTAGATGTGAATTCAAAATAGAAATATCAGGTTCTAATATCATTTGTTAGGACCAGTTCAGCACTAAGAAGGGGGGCGAGGTGAATTAGTACAGTGATAAAGTATGATAAATTCACACGATTTGAAAAACTTCATTAGATAAAAATCACATTTTGACTAAAACTAATTTCGATTAAAGTTTATCAAAAACATATTTAACTTGAGAGCATTTAGAGATGAAGAAAGGCAGTGAGCAAGTAGAGCAGCGAAGTGAAAATGATTTACAGTAATGTAAATATACAAGAAGTAAACACAAACCATTTTTATAGTAGTTCAATCATCCGACCTACGTCCACTCTCGATTCCTCTTCACTTGAGGCTATCGGCTTTCCACTAATAGTCTTCTTTCCAACATGTGAAGACTAACTCCCTCTTATAAACTCTGATTATAATACTCCCCTCAACCACCGCTCTTGAGAACAACTTTTAAACTTTCGAAGGAGGAATTTCTACTAAGAATTATAGAGTTTTCCCATAGTTTTCTTGCATAATTCTTGCTATCTCAAGCAAGAATAGTTGAGGGTATTTATAGACCCCAAGAGAATTAAAATTTGGAGACCAAATTTGAATCACCCTGGATTTCCGGGGTACGGGCGGTACCACCGCCTAGTTTGGGTGGTACCTTTGCTTGGGAACATTGACCTTATTAGTCTACTAGGCGGTACCACCGCCCAGTCAGTGGTACCATCACCCAAGTACACTGACCTTGGACGGTACCACTGCCCAGACCACCGGGGAACTAAACCCAAGTGGTTCCATCGCTCCAGTATGACAATGCCACTGCCGGACAAGGTCCAACAACTGGTTGGGCCTTGAATTCGGCTCAATCCAGTCTATTAATGGGCCCAGTTGGCCACTAGTAAGGTTAATGAGATTAAAGATATTTGAAATTAAAGATATTTTCTAAGCAAATCTTAATCCGGCATGTCAAGGCTTCTTCTAACAAGCTTCCGACAAACTTTCGACGGACTTCCGATGAACTCTTGGACATCTTCCGACGGACTTCCGGCGGGCTCCTGGACTTTACGATAACCTTGGTTAGTTCCGACGAGTCTTCTTGGCAAGCTCCGATCTTTCTTGACGAGCTCCATGAACTTTCGATGAACCTTTCGGTGAACTTCCGACAACCCTTTGGCAAGATTCCAATTTATTCTCGGCCAATTCAGATAGTACTTTCAACGAATCTTCAGACTTCCAGCAAACTCTCGAACTCCCAATGATTCAATCATACCTGACTTCGGTACTTTATTTTGCTTTATGCCTTCCTCGCTATCGTAATTAATCCTGCACACTAATTAAGCCTTAACCCTACTTTGATCTAGACAATTACAAAGTGAATCAATATCCTGTTGCCCGATACATCATTCGTCAGTGTTTCATCAGGTTCTTTGGTGCATTGTCCTATCTTACGGCCTATTGCCCAATCGGTAATTAACTTTTGCAATTTTGATTTCCTTAGCGTAACTCCGCTCTTCTTGGCCCAATGCCCGATTTTTTTGTTCGAAGCCTTCTACTGATTGTCGACCAGACCTCCAACTCGACGCCTAATTTCCTGACGTGTTCTCCTCTAGCGCAACATTAATTCATCCTGCTTCAATTGTCTAATCCTGATCGAGAGTAGACCTGCGTGACTCAAAACATAGTTAGATAACCAAAATATACTTAATTAGTTTCATCATCAAGATCCGAGATTCAACAAGATCAGAGGCTAGACCCTTATTACTGTCGCCTCCTTTATCTCCTCCCTACCCCTTCCTCCAACTAACTACCACCTCTCTAGTAAGAGGAATCGATTTCTCCTTGATTGTTGCAATGTGGTGAAGTAAGGAAATAATGTGTTGCTCAAGGAGATGCGTTGTCACTGCATCCACTATGTGGATCACTACTAGAGAGGAGTTTGTAAGAGCTTCTTCATCTATGGACTAGGATCTATAGATTTGGAGATATACGATCTCCTCTATGTAAGAATGTCTAAACCACTTTGTGCAGTTACATGATTTTATCATTTTTGAGTTTTATACTCTTGATCTTCACATGACGATTTGATAAGACTGATTTAAAAAATTAATTTTATTTTTATTTTCTACCATACATGTGATACTCTCTATGGTTTTTCAACATGACTTTGTTAAGTGACATAGTAAATGATTATGAGCTATATAATTTTTATAGTGTGTGTGAATGAGAATTAAATTCCTTTGAGATCCTCAAATTTAATCTTAGATCCTGAGTTTAGATTGTGGTTAAAGTTAAAAAAATATTTTATTTATGATAGGTTTACACCTCTAGGTTATTATTTTGGAATTGTGATAGAGTTGAAAAATACTACCTTTGTCATCCCTTCTTGGGAGTCCAACCCACCCACGTCTAAATGATGTCACTGGTCTAGATGATCATAGCATAATCTCCTTTTCATTTCTAACAAAAGGTTTACAATATCCTATAAACACCAAAGTATAATAAGAATATTCTGATAAAAAAAGTCAGATTGCATCGGAAGCACATGTGACATAATAAAAACATATAAAGCACATATGAAGCAATTTCAAAGCTAACATAAACATATGCACGACTCATTCAATTATAATAATAACCAATGACTAAGGGATAAAAGTGTTTAAGGTAGCAACATGAGACTCATTTGAGGAAAAAATTTAGCTACAATCAAGTTCTAAAAGGTAAAAGCAAATATTGATAAAATTAAGAATCAATTTGATCTAGCAGAATCTACAAGGTAAGTTATAATAGACATTTGGATAAATAGTCATACTCCAGTTTATTCAAATAAAGTGTTGTTAGAAAGATATGGGAGTCTAAATTCCAATACAATAAGGTTTGCATAAATGAGAGTTTTTTATAGAGAGTTACAAGCAATTTAATATAATAGGTTAGAATATATTATCTCTATTTAATAGCATTTAAGATATCAAAAGAAATAAATATTTGGATAGTCATTTGTAGTTCAAAATCATTCAAATAGGATACTAAAGGATAGATATAAGAGTTTAGCTTTCAATAAAAGATATTTTGATTGATTCAGGATTTTGTATAAAATATTATAATTAAAATAAGGTAGATAGGTCAGATCATTTTGCATTTGTTTAATAGGCTTCAAGAGATCAAATGAAATATATGTTTGGATAGATATTTGTGTTGAATCTCAAAATTTGATGATGAAACTAATTGATTGTGGTTTATTGTTTAACTGTATTTTTGAGTTATGCAGGTCTACTATCGATCAGGATTAAACAGTTGACGCTGGAGGAATTAACGTTGCGCCGGGTGATCACATTTGGATATTGGATGTCGAGCCGGAGGTTTGGTCGACAATCGGCGGAAGGCTTCATACGTCGAGCATCGGGCCTTGAAGAATGTGTTGCACTAAGGATATCGAGGTTGCAGAGGTCAACTGCCGATTGGGCAATGGATCTCTAGAGAGGAGGATGTGTCAAAGAATCGGACGAAGCGCCGATAAGCCAATGATGTGCCGGGCAACTGAATATCAATTCGCATTGTAATAATTATCTAGATCGAAGTAGAGTTTTGGTTTATGTATACAGGATTAACTACGATGACGATGAAGACGTAAAGCAAAACAAAGTGCCGAGAGACAAGTGGGATGGATCGTTGGGAGTTTGAGAGTTTGACAGAAATCCGAAGATTCATTGGGAGTGTTGCCGGAACCAGCCGAGAACAAGTAGGGAGCTTGCCGAAGGGTTTTCGGAAGTTCACCGGAAGGTTTGTCAGAAGTTCGCGGAGCTTGCCAAGAAAGATCAGAGCTTGCCAATAAAGCTCGTTGGAACTCGCCAAGATTATCGTGTAGTTTGGGAGCTTGCTAGGAGTCCGTAGAATAGTTTTTGAGGGTTCGTCGGAAGACCGCCGGAAGTTCACTAAAAGCTCGTCGAAAGAAGTCTTATCTTATGGACTTTGTAATAGCTTAGAAAATATCTTTAAAATTTATAGTTAGCATATAATTTTGTTTAGGATTAGGTGTTAATCCTATAAACCAAATTTGGGTCAATTCGGACTTCATTTAGACCGGTTTCGATCGAGTTTTCGGCCCAAACCACTATGCTGAAATGACCTGGGCGGTGGCACTGCCCAGTGGCCGAACCTTGGGTGGTGAAACCGCCCCAGGCTGGCAGTGGCACCACCCAGCACCTGAGGGCACTAGCGGTGGCACCGCCCGGTATCGCCAAAATCTGGGAAATCGAGATACTTTAAATTTGGGCTCCAAATTTGAATCCTCTTGAGGCCTATAAATACCCCACTCATTCAGAGTTTAGAGGGTGTCTAGATCTAAAAAAAAGGGGAAAACTCTCTTGAAAGTGTGTCAAATCTTCCCTCTAAATTTTAAGAGTGTTCTAGTCTAAGAGAGGGGTAAGAGTGCTTGTAAGGGTTATCTCCTAAGCCCATCAAAAGGAGAGGTGCTGTAAGGGAGTTCATCCTCACCCGTTGGAAGGAGGATAGCTAGTGGAGAAGTCGATGGCCTCAAGTGAAGAGGAATCGGGAGTGGATGTAGGTCGGATGGCCGAACCACTATAAATCGGTTTACATTTACTTTCTCATAACTTACTTTGCTACAAACCATCTTCATTTGCTGCCTTACTTACTCAACTTCCTCTTCATCTTCTTACGTATGCTTTAAAGTTAAAACACAATCAAAATGGTTTCAAACGAAACGTTGCATTCATTCGTATGAAGTTTCCGAAGTTGGTTTAAATCGTAGAAAATCTATCGTTCTATACCACTGCACTAATTCACCCCCCCCTCTTAGTGCCGCTCGATCCCTAACAATTGGTATCAGAGCGACGTTATTTCTCATTCAGATTTACACTAGTAAGAAATGGCTCTTTATGGCTTTTAAGAGGGCTTTTCAATTTTTTGTCCACCGTTCTTTAACGGATTGGACTACACATATTGGAAAACTCGAATGAGAGTTTTCTTGATTTCTCTCAATTTAAACTTACGGAATGTTATTGAAAACTATTTTCAACTTCCCTCTAAACCGACGAACGAATGGTCGGATTTGGAGAAAAGGTCTTTTTCTTTGAATCCAAAGGCTATGAATGCCTTATTTTGCACTTTAGATAAAAATGAGTTCAATCGGATTTCTACGTGTGAAACGGCTTTTGATATTTAGCGGACATTTGAAATCACGCACGAGGGAACTAGTAGAGTCAAGGACTCGAAAGTGAACCTCTTATTGTATGATTTTGAGCTTTTTCGAATGACACCAAGCGAAACTATCGGTGATATGTACACCCGTTTCACGGATGTCGTCAATAGCTTGAAAAGTCTTGGTAAATATTTTTCAAATTTTGAACTCACTAACAAGATCTTAAGATCCCTTCCAAAAAGGTGGGATCCTAAAATAACGGCGATACAAGAAACTAAAGATTTAAATGATTATTCTATTGAAGAACTCATTGGATCCTTAATGACATATGAAATGAGTTTCTTGGAATATGTTGAACATGATGAACATTTGAACCACCTTCTAAAGAACAAGAAGGTTTTAGAACTCCGAACTATAAAATGTCACTTGAGTGATGACTCGAGTGATGAGGACAATGAAGAGGACATTGAACTTTTAATGAATCTTAATAAGTTCATTAAACAAAAATCTAAAATGAACAATAAACTTGAATGGAGAAAGAGGCCAAAGATGAAGAAGAAGCGCAAAGAAGAATCAAATGACGAAACTATGAATTGGGCTTTAACGGGCTTCGACTACAAGGTAAGTAACTTAACTCCCTTAAATTATTTTGAAATTACATGATGCTTTCCATGAATGCTTAATGTAGTTAGTAGGAATTTTTTTATGCTTTTCTTGTGTTTTTGGAAATTAAAAAAAATATTTTAAAAAAATTATATCATGCTTTTCTTTCTAGAACTTTTGAAAAGTAAAATTTTTGAATGGTGTATGCAACATTATAAATGATGATTGAATGATTTGTAATAATGATTGTACATCAACTATATGTTATTCTTGAAAATGTTTTGATGATAATTTTATAAGTATCATGCTTATGATTTGAAAATCTCTATCTTGGATTAATGGCTCTTAAACATTTTTATGATGAAATTTTTAGATGATGTATACCTATATGAAACAAATGAAACACATAAAAAGGAAAGTATATGATTATGATGAATTCATGATATTGCTTTTAGTTTTAAACAAGGTGTATGTCTTATGTCATGATGAAAATTATTTCTCCAATTTATATGATGCTTGGCCTTTGTGTGAAAATGTGAACATGCTTAAACAAGATCAATCAACTTAAAGTGAAACACACTATCATGATGTTTTATAGTGAATATGTTTGGATTTGATAGTTTTGATGACAAAACTTAAGTTTTGGTGTTAAATATGGTACTCATCTTTTAAAACTTGAGCTCACCTATATGAAACAAATAACTTAAAATAAAAAAAATTAAAAATGTGCTATCATGATAATACAATTCCATGCATATGCTTTCCGTATCAATTTTTGATTTGAAACATGACACATATCTATATATGTTATTCTTGGAAGTGTCTTAATGAAAATGTTTGTATTATGCTTGACTTTAGAATTTGATATGCTATAATGTATTTTTGGCTTTGACGTAATTTGTTTCGTACTTATACGATAATGCATACAATGATTTATTTTACAAAATTTGTCTTTCACTCTTGAATATGATATTAGTTTTTATTAAAGGGAAAGACATACTTATTTGAAGTAAATCATAAAAAGGAAATGCATGATCTTGGAAAATTTTCTACCTCTAAAGTTTTTGGTTTTGATGAATCCATGTGAATTTTTTGAATCGAATCTTTTGGAAAATGCCACATACTTAATGGAATTCCACTTAATGATCTTAATGACAATTTGCCTTTCCATCTTGAATGTTGACATTTTATTTTAAGGCAAAGACATGCTTATAAGAAGCAAATTATATAAATAGAAATTTATAAAAATGAAATGCAATCCTCTATCTTATCAATTTTTTCAATAAATCTATGCTTGTCACATATGAATTTATTGAATGTAATTTTGAGGATGATTTCGGATTTGATAAATGCTTGATTCATATTTACGATATGAGATACATTTTAAAAATGAATCATGTTTCAATTATGTTCTATCTCCCAAAATTCATTTTGTTCTCCTATATATCTTCTTATTTACAAAAGAAGAGAACATACCAAATGAATCATGAATTCAAATGAAATGATACAAATGAATTACTTATCGATATCTCTTTTTAAATATCCTTTTTAATGTGATGTGGATAACTTGAGATATCTTTTGGAATTCATGACACGAGTCTTAGCCTTTACGTCTTAAACGTTCATGCTTGTTTCTATTTGACATAAAAAAGACAAAGATATATTCATACGAAATCAATGCAAATTACTAAAAGAGAAATGTATGTTTCTTGAACTTCTTTCTATCTCTAAAGTTTTCGATTTTTCATAAAAGACAAGTGATGAATTCATTATGATATTTTGTGAATCACTTAAATTATGAATGAGATTTTGATGAAATGTTAAATTTTCAATCTAATCAAAGATTAATGAACTCATTTATGTGAATCTCTTGATCTATGAAAATGGTTTTGATGATAAGTTGTGTTCAAGTATATCTATGTCATTTATGAATCTCGTAAGAATGATCTTGATGAAGTGAATAAGGTTTATGAATCATGACTTTGATTTCTAGAACTCTTGACTTGAGACATTCTTTTATGGAAATCAAAATCTTTTCCTCTATGATTGTTTCTTTTTATCATTTACCAAAGAGGAGAACAATTCAAGTTTATATCATTTGTGAATCTCATAAACTATGTTAATGATTATGATGATTCGAACTTGAATGAGCTTTATCACAATCCAAGTCTTGATATCTTGATAAGTGATACTTGAAATTATTTTTATGATTCATGATGAATTTAGATCTATCATACATAAATCAAGTTATTGCTTTTACTATCAAATGAATCATGAGCCTTGACATCATATCTTTCATGATATAGAAATGACAAGAATTCTTTGGCTTGTATGCCTTATGTGGTAATTGAAAAATTGATATAAAAGAATTTACCTTATGATGAACTAATGAATCATGACTTGATCTATGAAATGATATGCTTTTATATATCATGATTCTTGGTTGTATGACATTTGTCTTGAATTGAAAATGGATAAATATGAATCTTGATCTTGCTAAAAGAAAGTTATGAATCATGAATAATATCTTTTGGTTTTAATCCTTGTTGAATTTACATATTGATATCCTTCATAATATTATTTCTTTGCATTGTTGTCTTGTATGAATCATGTGATGATTGACATATTGATTGATGTAAATTTATAAATAATATGAAAAATGGCTTGTATAATGATTGAAATTTTTAGTCATTTAGTCCTCCCCTCTTTTTGACAAAGACAAAGGGGGAGAAAAATTTCTACCTTGCAAATTTCACAAGAAGTTAAGGATTGCTATCTCAAAAGATGCAAATATTGCTATCTTGACTATCTCAAAAGAAGCAAAATGCAAAACTTCGAAAATTTGGAATGTTACACTTGCCATGGCTTTATGTTTATATGTTTTAATAAAAAGTTAGCATACATGTTTAAAGTGATTATACATAATTTCTAGCTCATTGCAAACAAAAAGTTGATAGCTTGCAAAAGTGAAACTTAGTTACAAAAGAGAAGAATTGAAAGGAAGCTAGCTTACGTATCACAAAGTATGTTAGCTTGCTTATCATTATTGATTGCTTGCTTATCATCTTTTTCTCTCATTTCATGATTTTTGACTCCCTTGAATTCATGACTTAATATGTTGAAAATTCACGTTGTAAATTTGTTATTTTGTCATGATCAAAGTATTGATGTAAGAGACTATTTGTACTCCACTTCTTTTTGACAAAAACAAAGGGGGAGAAAATTTATTGCTAACTTACGACTTCAATGAAAAATTTGCTAGCTTCAATGAAAAACTTCAAGGAATATCCTATCATGAACATTTCAAAAGTTGCTAGCATGCTACAAAAGTAAAATGCAAACTTGCGCATGAAGCAAGTGATAAAAAATTGCTATCTTGATTAATAGCTAGTATGATTATAAAATTTACATATCTTTTAAACTATCTATGATGATTACTTCTCCTTTTTGTTGATGACATAGGGGGAGAAGTAGATTGATGACTTCATGCATTGAATTGAATATTTTATATATTTACATGATGGTTTGATGTATTCTCTTAATTGTGATACATATTGCTTGGATTTGGGATAATCCAAGTGTTCTATCAATGGCATATTGATAAGGGGAGTTTTGTTAAACTCCGGGGAGTTATGATTAACTCCGTTAGTCATCAATTAGTTGTCATCATCAAAAAGGGGGAGATTATTGAATCTCGAATTTTGATGATGAAACTAATTGATTGTGATTTATTGTTTAACTGTATTTTTGAGTTACGTAGGTCTACTATCGATCAGGATTAAACAGTTGACACTGGAGGAATTGACGATGCGCCGGGTGATCACGTCTGGATATTGGATGTTGAGCCGGAAGATTGATCGACCATTGGTAGAAGGCTTCGTACGTCGGGCATCGAGCCAAGAAGAGCGTGTTGCGCCAAGGATATTGGGGTTGCGGAGGTCGACTGTCGATTGGGCAACGGATCTCTAAAGAGGACGATGTGCTGAAGAATCAGACGAAGCGTCGATAAGCCAATGACGTGCCGAGCAACTGAATGTCAATTCGTGTTGTAATAATTGTTTAGATCGAAGTAGAGTTTTGGTTTATGTGTGCAGGATTAACTACGATGACGATGAAGATGTAAAGCGAAACAAAGTGCCGGAAGACAAGTGGGATGGATCGTTGGGAGTTCGAGAGTTCGACGGAAGTCCGAAGATTCGTTGGGAGTGTTGCCGGAACCGGTCGAGAACGAGTAGGGAGCTTGCTGAAGGGTTTTCGGAAATTCATCGGAAGGTTTATCGAAAGTTCACGAGGCTTGCCAAGAAAGATCGGAGCTTGTCAATGAAGCTCGTTGGAACTCACCAAGATCATTGTGTAGTTCGGGAGCTTGCCAGGAGTCCGTAGAATGGTTTCCGAGGGTTCGTCGGAAGACCGCCGAAAGTTTATCGAAAGCTCGTCGAAAGAAGTCTTGTCTTATGGACTTTGTAATAGCTTAGAAAATATCTTTAAAATTCGTAGTTAGCACATTGGTTTAGGATTAGATGTTAATCCTATAAACTAAATTTGGGCCAATTCGGACTTCATTTGGATCGGTTTCGATCGAGTTTTCGGCCCAAACCACTGTGCTGAAATGACCTGGGCGGTGGCACCACCCAGTGGCCGAACCTTGGGCAGTGGAACCGCCCTAGGCTAGTGGTGGCACCACCCAGCACCCGAGGGCACTAGCGGTGGCATCGCTGGATGGGCGGTGGCACCGCCCGGTACCGCTAGAATCAGGAAAACCGAGACACTTCAAATTTGGGCTCCAAATTTGAATCTTCTTGAGGCCTATAAATACCTCACTTATTAAGAGTTTAGAGGGCGTCTAGAACTGAAAAAAAGAAGGGAGAAACTCTTTTGAAAGTATGTCAATTTTTTTCTCTAAATTTTAAGAGTGTTTTAGTCTAAGAGAGGGGTAAGAGTGCTTGTAAGGGTTATCTCCTAAGCCCATCAAAAGGAGAGGTGCTGTAAGAGAGTTCATCCTCGCTCGTTAGAAGGAGGATAGCTAGTGGAGAAGCCGGTGGCCTCAAGTGAAGAGGAATCGGGAGTGGATATAGGTCGGATGACCGAATCACTATAAATCGGTTTGCATTTACTTTCTCGCAACTTACTTTGCTGCAAACCATCTTCATTTGCTGCCTTACTTACTCAACTTCCTCTTCATCTTCTTACGTATGCTTTAAAGTTAAAACGCAATCGAAACAGTTTCAAACGAAATGTTGCATTCATTCGTACGAAGTTTCCGAAGTTGGTTTAAATTGCAGAAAATCTATTGTTCTATACCACTGCACTAATTCACCCCCCCCCCCCTCTTAGTGTCGCTCGATCCCTAACAATTTATACTTTAAATCATTAAAATAAGATACTGAAAAATAGATATATATAAGTCTAATTTTCATTAAATGAGATTTTACTTGATTTAGAGTTTTATATAGAATACTATAATTGAAATAAGCTAGATAGAGCAATTCATTTTACCTCTGTTAAATAGAATTTAAGTGATCAATTAAAATATATATTTGGATAGGCATTTATATTTTAAATTATTTAAATAAAGTATTAAAAGAAAGATCCAAGAGTCTAGTCTTTAATAAAAGAAATTTTACTCAAATCAAAAACTTTATATAGAATATAATAATTAAAATAAATAGATAAATCAAGATTCTTATAACTTCTAGATTAGTAAGTTTATAGCTCAATTGAGGCTGATGCAATTAGAAAAGGCAAAGTTCTACTAAATACTCATTATCAGGAAGAAAATCAATGCTCAAATATACTATAGGATCAGATTGAAACAGCTGCCTTAAAAGCTTAAATTTCTAAAGATGTGGATGTCCAAAATCCTCGAGCCAAAGCAAGAACACTTCTTCTCTTCTTATTCTTCTCCTTCAATTCTTCTCTTCTTCAATTCCTCTTCTCTTTTTAGTCGAAGGTAGATGGTAACAAGGTTTTATTTTGATAACTTTTGTTCTCTAATTAATTGGGTTTAGATAACACAAACAAAGTATTGCATTCTAGCAAGCATGTAACAAAAAAAAAAAAAAACATAAATGTCAACATGTAGCAAACAAGGGTTGGAACTCCTTTGGTTTGGTAGTGCCACATGTCACCTCTTCTTTTTTTTTTATTTTCTTTTTTTTTTCTCCACTGACTTCACATGAAAACTTTCAAAAATCATATCCAAGTTATAGTATTATAATTAGGTCCCTAGCACTAAGCTTCCAATATAAATTTATTTAATGTAAAAATTATCAAATAAATTCTTATATTAAAATAATAAAAAATTATGGATATTATAAATAATTCAATAATGAAGAATTTTACACTCTTCCTCCCTAAAAAAAAAATTTAGTTCTCTAAATTGTTATGCCTCAATAAATAAAAAGATGGGGGCAAGCCGCCTTCTTTTCCCCTTCTAGTTTCCAAATAGATTTTTCCATTGAATGATATTGTCAAACCTATTCAGCAAAGGAATGATCTTTATTCCAATCACCTATCTAATCTATGACATAAACTTTAAACAAGTTCTTAAATGTTTGAATTGTTCTTCCTTCAAAATTTGATTTTTGATGTTAGAATTATTGGGAAGACAATTTATTTCTAATCTCAACATTTCATCATTCTCAATTTGAAAATTAGGCAACAATCTCTTCTCCATCTCATTCTTCAAGAACATCAACTATGAATCTTATAGTTGTCCTTTTTTAATTTATTAGATGAGATCATATTGAACGAGGCTATCAATATTTTTGAATCTTACACTTTTCTCAAAATATTTAAATCATAATTTTCTTTCAATAATATTCATTATTTTATACCATATAACTTATAGATTTTATATTAAATACATTAATCATAACATTGACTTTACTTGGTTGATGGTGAATTAAGAGGGGTGGGGGAGCACCATGTGGCAACATAGTTAGCATAAGAGAGACAAGCCTTACCCCTTTAGTTTGCCCACGTGGACATAAGTGCAAAAGGGAGCATTATGGGCTATCCCATCGAGGAATATTTCATAAAATATATTTTTTACTCAGTGTTAAAAATTACTTTTGATATGATAATCAAGGTCAAATACTTTTTTACTGTTTTCATCTATTTACTTTCAGACTAACTTGAGCATATAAGGGACTCGGTTGAGAAACCACACTCGATCTTAGTTTTTATATGATCACCTTAGAGCATGAGAGTGCACTCACTTCGGACCTCGAGAAAGTTCTAGAGATATCTTGATAGAGTCTCATCCTTTCTACACATGCAAACCTAAGCCACGTTGAGCTGACCAAGACGTCACCAATTTTTCTCCCAATATCTTGTTAAACAATAATAATCATAATTATCAAAAGATAAATTTAAATTAAAAACTAATAATTCATCGATTATTCTAAATACATAATATCTAATACTCGAGTTTGCAAAGGGTATTAATATGAATTAAAAAATCAACATTATTAAGTTAATAGTCAATTAATAATATTCATTAACTATAATGATGTATCTTCCCTACCATGACAACATCTCTCTCATATGGATCATGTTAGACTCCAAACACCTTGTGCACTTTCTATCGAAGTCCAACAAAATCCCATAGACCTTAGAAACATGATGGTCGACATATTCCACTTTACTAAGGCGACAAATGCGGTCGGATGTAACCATATACTAAGATAGCATAACTCCCTTGCTCATATTGTGGTAAATTTTGCTAGGTAGCATCTTTCTTCCTTTTTTTTTCCTTTTTTTTTTTTTTCTGAGAGGCAATTCATGAAAGAGCTATAAAGTCATCAAAGACAATTGTGGAGAACATGAAAATTGATTGTCACCTAATATAATTTGTGCTATATGACCATACACTTATAAGCATCAAAACCTAGAGAAAATTCTAATCGATCATACATGGTAAGATATATGAGATGATTACAATCAAGAATAGATATAAAGAATCAATAACTAATATGTAGATAGTCTTCTATGATATTAAGAAATAAATATCTTTGATATTCGTGATCTCTTAGATATTATTGGATATTCATGATTTGCATGATTTTTATGAATATGATTTGATATTTATAGTCTAGGCTATCTCTATGGATATGATTTGATTTGGTCTAACATGTCGCTGCAAGATGGTACTCCCACAGCGATACCAATCTTGGATCTGAGTAAGAGTAATTAAGATTTTGAGAAAGATTTTGTGATAATATCAATCAATTGATCATGTGTTGAGATATAATAGACACGTAGATCTCCACTTTATACTTTGTCCCAGACAAAATGACAGTAAGTAGCTATATACTTCATATAAGAATGAAAAATTAGATTTGCACATAAAAGACATCAATATTATCATAATAGATTTCTAGCGTTGATTTTAACATTATAGAAGAGATGTTGTGGTGGATGCTAATTTTCAATATTTTGCTTCATTCAAGGATATTTCTACAGTTCTTTGCTTCTTAGAATACCAAGAAATAAAATTATCACCATGCATATAATGTAGGCTGTGGTTGAAGTAAAATCATCTTCGTTCCCAGCCTAATCTGCATCAGACAAGAAATATAAATTGAAAGGTTGGTCATGACGAATATTTAATCCATGATGCAAAGTATTCTTCAAATATCGTAGCAATCGCTTTGCAGCAGCCCGGTGTATCTACCTAGTATTATACATAAATTGTGTAAGTTTATTAATAGTAAATAAGATATCTAGTCATTCAAGAGATATATATTATAAGACTCTAATAACACTTTAATATTGAGTATTTCAAGAAGACCCATCCCTTCAAGTAAGACATATTGAAGTAGACATTAGAGTTTGCACTTTTTTAGCACCATGTATGCTTGTTTTGGTCAATAAGTATCTAATTATTTGTGTTTAGAAAGAAAAGTTCCTTCGAACGTTAGAATCACCTCAACACCCTAGAAATATTGAAGATTACTGAGATATTTCACAGAAAAATTATGTGAAAGTGCATGTAAGAATTAATATATAATTAGTGTATAGTAATACACTCCTTATATATACAATGAGATCATCAACGTATACAAGAAAAAAAATGATGTGATAAATGAATAGTGATGCATGGAGTTAGTAAAACCATTGGATATAAGAAATTATATCTGACAAACATAAGAGAGGCCTATTGCCTTAAGAAATTCAAGTGGTCACTATATAAATATCCCTTTGATGAAGCTTCCAACCATGATTGGTAGCTACGGAAATGGCCACTCACGTTGTTGTTAATTTAATAATTGAACTAAAGGTTGCATGATAATCAATTCCAAGACACTGATGAAACCCTTTGGCTATAAAGCGAGGCTAATATCATTCAAAAATCTCAGTTGCATTTTGTTTGATAGAAAAAAAAAATCCATTTGCATTATGAGAAGGATTAGAAGGATGTAGATCCCAAATGCCATTTTTAAAATTGCATTAATGTCATCTATCATTGTTTGATGCCACTAAGGATGTTTAAAGGCTTGGAAGGCACATGTTGGTTCACTAAAATCTAAAAGTGGATGTTTTGATTTCATGAGTTTGGATAGGTATCGAATGAAGAGGTTGAGGGAATTGTACCTGTACAAGTGTATGAGGAGGAACCTGATGAGTGATATTCGACGAGCGAATGTGAGGACATAGAGTCCACATGCATGCTTTAGTAGGTTGTGAATTTGCAGTCATAGATAGAAAGGTGGCCTTGGATGTGGTTAGAACAAATTGGAAGGGTGACATGATAGCTAGTGAGGAAGACCATGAATGAAAGATAGGATTATTTTGTTGGCAGGGAGATTCATTTTTAGTCAAGTGTGCATGTATAGAAATGTAAACTTTATTAACAAATGATCAAGGCACTTGTATGCACTTTGTGCACTTCAATAGCAAAGGAAGATGCATGGTTCAAGTTTCTTGGGTGGCATAGACAGCTCATAACTTTGAATAATTAGGTGCGGATTTTAAGAATATTAAGACTGGAGATTGAAAATTAAGTGAAGGTGTGGGGAGTCAATTTATGAGATAGATAGCTCTATTTGGAAGGCGTATGATCAAAACATTAGAGGTAATTAGATAGTATACAAAAGAGTAAATTCAGTTTGAACAACATGATGGTGGTCTTTTTAGTAAAATTATTGTGTTTAGGAGGATATTGTGGAGTTTTGAGATGTTGAATATCATGAGATTTAAGAAAATGAACTAATTTTTTAAATTCTCCTCCACTTTAAAGTATAGTGTGATGATAGAATTCTTGAAAAATTTTTAAATAATACTTTTAAATTTGACAAACACAGAGAAATATTTGACTTGAGATGTAAAGGATATAGCCATGTATATTTCATAAAATGGTCAACAAAAAACACATAATAGCAAGAATCATTGATTGAAGCAAGGGTTGTAGGACCCCCCATATCAATATAAATTCAATCAAGTGGATCACAGCTCTTAAAGAGATGAAATACCAAAAGGTAATTTTGTGTTTTTGTTGCCCAAAAAAAAAAAAAAGGAATCACAAGACAAATTACTCATATTATTGGAAGATAAAAATAACAAGTGAGAATGAACAAGAAAGCTAAAGATTTTTTGAGAGAAACATCGAAGATAGTGATGCAAATATCATAAGTTTGGATGCCCATTAGTGTTGTAGGAGAGGATGTAGCATTACACCCCAACCTTAGCCGTTTTAAACGTCGCCTCTGTAAAGAATCCTTCACAATAGGAAAGAACTCAATAATTATTCTGTCTTGCAAAAATAAGATATAGAAATTAAATTTTGTTGAATAGAAGGAACACAAGAGATTTTTGAAAGATTAAATATTTTGGTAGAGGAGCATTGAGTATATCTTGTATGAGTTATGTTTAGACCTATACCATTCCTGATAATAATAATATCATCTAGTCCTTCATAGGCTTAATGAAGGATAAATTTTGTAGATCCATAGTGATGTGATGAGAGGCAACATAATTATAATATCTCTCATTTCTAAAATTTATATAAGAATATATTTTGAATTATTTATAAGCATCTATTTATAAAATCTAAGGACCTATTTATAAATTTGAGGATCTATTTGTAAAATCTGAAATTTTATTTATAAAATCTGAAAATCTATTTATAAATATAAAAATTTAAGTGATTTAATTTTTAAAGTAAAAAAATGATGATTTTTATCCCACCGCCTCCCATGCATCTCTGTTTTCTGCATGAGGAAATAGAGGAGGTGCGGTGCATTGGGGAGGAGAAGGGAAGGAGAGGAAGAAGAAAATAAGAGAATGAGAAGAAGAGGGAGAAGAGAGAGAAGAAAAAGAGAGAAAAGAGGCTGTGGCTAAGGCTATGGCTAGGAGAGAAGAAGGAAAGGAAGGAGAGAAGGGAAAGAAGAAGAGGCTGCGGTTGTGGTTACGATTGGGAAAGAAGAAGAGGAAGAAAGAAGAGAAGTGGAGGAAGAAAGGAAGAAGCGGAAGGGATCTACAACTAGGGCTATGGCTAGGAGAAAAGAAGGAGAGGAAGAAGAGGCTACGACTAGGGGAAGAAGAAGAGAAAGGAAGAAGAGAAGGGGAGGAAGGAGGAAGAAGAGGAAGAGGGTTGCGACTATAGCTATAGGAGAGAGAAAAGAAGGGAGCGAAAGAGGAGGGAGAGGGGAGAGTAGGCGACTACACCCGACTATGTTCAGCACGAGCTATGACTGTGGAGGAAGAAAGAAGAAAGGAGAGAAAAAAAAAGAGAGTGAAGAGGAGAAGGAATGAAAGAAGGATTTGGGCTTAATTTCTTTGCATTAAAATCTTTGAAAGATAAGTTTCTAACCTTATCCTATATTAATCTTAATCTCTATTTTCATCTTAATTCTAAATAATTTGAAAAATTATGGTTTAGCACCAGATATTTCTCTTGTTTAGATACAAAATCATGAATCTATTTTTTTTTTAATAATCCAGCCTCTATACATTGTTTCAGCCCTAACTTTTTATACCAAATTTTGATTTGGCAAACCTAATTCATGTGAAAATAGACTCATACAACTTTCTCTTGATACCTAAACTGAAAGATTTAGAGTTCAAATGCCTATCCAAACTTGTATTTCAATTGACCCTCTGAAATCTATAAAATAGAGATTGTAATTTTTGAGATTTTGATACTAAATTTCTTGTAACTCTTTGTTGGAAACTCTAATTATAATAAAGCCTATTTTATTGAAAAATAGACTCATAAATTTTTGTATGCATGCCTAATTTTAAATATTTAGAGTATAAATGTCTATTATATTTGACCCTAGGGATTCGGTAAAACAGATATGATGTTTTCTAACCTTTTGTCACTAAATTATTTGTAACCACCTATTGGAAACTTCAATTCATATAAAACTTTATTTATTTGAAAGTAGATTGATATATATTTCAAATGCAATCTATTTTAGTAATTTAGAGCATATTTGGTTATTCAAATAATTTGTGCAGTGTGCCCCTCAGATTATGCCAAAATGAAACTTTTATCAATTTTTCCTATTCTTGTTTCATCTTTTTGAAATTGAATTCATTTAGAATTTTTTATTTTAATTGAGACTTATATGATTACTTTGAATTGTTGTATACTCTTGTCCTTAATTTCTATTATGTTTTAAACCATCAAAATATATAATAAGTTATGTTTTAAACCATCAAAATATCTTCAAATAAAAGATTTAATTTGTTCCCAATGATGCTAATGCTAATAATCTTTCTTTTATTATTATTGTTTTGGCTACTGAGTTTTGAGAAGAGTGTTGGATCTCCGGTCATAAGCCTTAAGCATCCACAATTAAGTTATCATCTTTTGCTTCTAGCTCTTATTTTGAGATATTATTATAGGAAAAAGAGGCTTGTTTTAGGTACTCATTTAACTTTGGGTCCTTCGTGGTTAGATCTACCTATCTTAACTTTTAGCATTAAGTCATTTATAGTTCCTTTAGAAACCAAGCTAATTTGTGAGAGCTATATTTTTTAAATGAACATTTATAAGCATAATAACCATATCTTCTACAAAAATTATATTTAACTTTAGGGGAACATGTAATATAGGTCATTTAATAATTTAGCTAGCTTTTGTTGAGTATTACCACTCACAATGTTGATTCCTTCCTTTCTATATATATGACCTTTATTAGCAAAAATCATGTTTAATTATTTGTTACCAATTTTAAAATTTTCTAATATTTATTTTAATAACATAATTTTCTTTTTAAATGAATCTAACTTTTCACATTTAGTGAAGGTGTTAGCAAGCAATTTATATTTATTACTAACTATTTTAAGCTTATTATATAAATCATGAAATGCATCAAGTAATTTATCATAAGATAAAGAGATTTTAGGTGAGTCAGAATGTCATCAATGTATACCTTGCCACTTCGTCTTTATTGGTTTGCTCTTCGTCTTCATATGCACTCGATTTATCCCAAGTTGTCTTGAGTACTTTTTTCTTCTTTTGTGCTAGCAACTTCTTCAATTGTGGGTAATCATTTTTAAAGTATCCAAGGCTTTTACATTCATAGTAAGTTATTGTATCCTTTTTAAGTTTATTTTTATTTTTAGATTCTTGTTTTATAAAATTTATTTTGTTCCTTTTTAACAACTTCTTAAATTTTCTTATGAGGAGTGCCAAGTCATCATCATCATCATCATCACTTAAGCTTTCGCTCGAGTGGTCTTCTTTGATTCTCAATACAATATCCTTCCTATTCTTTGGAAAGTGCCAAATATTATGTGCAGATTCACAAGTAGAAACATGATTAAACTCATTTTTATCCAAAGCACAAAATAAAGAGTTTATAGCTTTTGTATTTAAAGAAAATATTATTTTCTCTAAATTATTTCAATCATTCATTAGTTTATGGGATTTTAAAAACCACATTCAATGACATTCCATAAATCAAAATCCATAAATAAAAAAAATTTGCATTCTTATTTTCTAATAAGTGTAGTCCGTGCCACTAAACATAAGAGAATGAGTGATATAGTGAGCCTCTTGATTGGTAAAAATTATCATTTAATATCTCCTTAGTATTAAACCAATTGAGAGAACTTGGCTCTGTGACTAACTGTTAGGATCATAAGGGTGTTTAAACTGGCAGAATCATTTTAAAAAATTTCATTCAATGAAACCATATTGGAAGGGTGTTTAAACTTATAGTACAAATAAGAGTAGTGAATAAATAAATTAGTAAGTAATAGCAATGAAAAGCATGAAAGGAAATGCACACCGGATTTATAATAGTTCGGTCATCCTGACCTATGTCTACTTCTAACTCCTCTTCACTCGAGGCCATCGGCTTCTATTCCTAATCTTCTTTCCAATGAATAAAGATCAACTATCTTTATTACAACTCTTTTTTCCTTTTACAGGCTAAGAAGGCTAAGAAGAGAACCTTTACACATCTCTTTTATAAGGTAATCCTTATAGCCTCCCTTAGAAAAATCTCTAAGCTTAAGGAGGAGAGAACTTAACTTTCTAATAGAGTTTTCACACTCCAAACCATAAGTTTTTATTCTATTTTCTTGCTTCACACAGCAAGCATGAGTGGGGTATTTATAGATTTTAAATGACTTTAAAAATAGAACTAAAAATTTAAATCCCTAGGTTTTTGGGATACTGGTGATGCCATTACCTGACAAAGTCTTGGAGACTATGTTCTAGTAGTATTACCACCAGTTTGGATGGTGCTATTGCTTTACACTGGCGATACTATTGTTGACCCTAGTGATACTATCGTTGGGTTTTTAAGAAACATATATTTCGTACTTTCCAGCTTACTGGCGATACCACCATCTGCCCTAGTGGTGCCACCGCCTGACCTAACCTCATGTTACTAAATTGGCTTTCCAACAGGCCCAATTTAGCCCTAATTTAAGCCTGATTTAGGTCCACTGGACTCATAATTTAGTTGGCCTGGTTACATCTAAAACCAACTTACACTCTAAACAACTTCGATCAAGACACGGCAATTACAATCATGAAGCATACGTTGTTTAACATGCCATTTTTCATCTGACACTTCGTCCTCCGATGTATCATCCTTTCTTTTGATGTATTGCTTGCTTGATCTATTGACATGTTGACCTCCCACAGCATCTAGTCTTCTTGGTACAATATCCGATCCTTCTGGCCCGATGCTCAAACTCATGGCACGAAGTCCATCCTCCGGCCCAATGTCTAGTTTCTGACATGATGCTCTTCGGCCCAACGTCTAATTCTCCTATTTTATGATTCAAATCTATGATTGAAATTTGTCTTATGTTACTTTTCTTAGATGCTCATTAGTTCATAAACTCATCAATTAATTTCATTATCAAAATCTGAGATTCAACAACAACCAACCTTATGAGGGCAATTGTGTCAATAAAGGATATTTTACTCTCGGTGTCATGAGAGAAATATCCTATATATTCTTACTCAAGCAATTCCCTAGCCAAGGTCATTCAGATTGAGAAAGAGAGTTTTTCGGAAGAATCCGATTAGAATGAGACTTAAATAGATTCCATATGGGCTTGATAGTACCATGCCCAGTATATGGTCTCTGGGATATTAAATAGATGAGAGACTATAGATACACGATAATTGAGGAAAGACAGGTCCAATGGATTAGATTTCCTTGTATCGTTTGAGGACTGTGGTGTAGTGGTCTAATACGTTTATAGTTGATGAGTCAAGTGAATTATTATGGAGAGAATAATTCACTAAGTCAGAAGGAGTTCTAATAGTTATGACTCATGGCTAGCTCGATATTGGGCCTAGAGGGTCACACACATATGGTAGGTGTTTCGACAAGTAAAGGTTTAGATATGAGATATCTGCTGGAGCCCATATCTTGTTGGATATCTAATAAGCCCCTGAATTATTGGATCCTATGAATGAGATCTAATAAGAGCCAATGAGAGATTATTGGGTAGAGATTCACTAATCTAAGATACTTAGGTAGTTGGATAAAGATTCAGTACCTAATATGGTAAGATCTATTAGGCTAAGTTTATAGGGACTTCTACGAATATAAGGAAACCAAAAGACCATAGGCTAGACCCTTTTTAGCTACCACGTCCTGTTCTCCTCTCCCCCTCTCCTCCTTAACCGATAGCTCCAGTTTGGGGTGTGTGGATAGTAAGAAGGGTTGGCCCCTTCTTGATTGCATAGTGCAAGTGAAGAGGAGAATTATGCAACAATTTGAGAAGCACTTTCACAACACCTGTCATGTGGATCACTGCTATAAAGAAGGACAGTTGACCTCCTTCATCCTCTTCCATAAATCTATAGGATTTTAGGAATATACAATCTTCCTAAATAACATACATCCCTTAACACATAGCTTTTCGTATGACAACAAGAAACTATTTTTTTTAGGAAATCTAGGATTTTATTTTCTATTTTTTCGCTGTGCATGTGTTACTGCCTTAAGTTTCTCAACACTTTACTGCTGCCTTATAGTGTTCTAAACCTAGATCCACCTGATTTATGCTCGTAACACTTAGAGTATATATTATATTAAGCCTGGTACATAGGGTATCTTATCAATGTACATACATGATAGACTCTGTCACTAAGGCATAGGGTATCTTATCAATGTGTGTCCTTTCTTCAAGAATCTTTGAGGACATACTTCTAGAAAGTGATATTCTATATCTCAATAGTTTGAGACATCTTAGAATTTTTCATGCCTAACCTTTTGACAATGGTGTTTATATACCTAGATTGGGATAAGGTAACCATCCTCTTAGATCTATCTCTATAGGTCTAAATATCTAAGATATACGATACTTCTCCTAAGTCCTTCATGGAGAAATATCTATATAGCTAAGTCTTTGCTGTGGAGAGCATTCATACATCATTCATAATGATTAGGATGTCATCCATATATAACACCAAATGACTAATAATGCTCCTATTTACCTTCCTCTATATACAAGACTCATATTCATTCTTAACGAAGTTATAAGATCTAATCATCTCAGTAAATCTTATGTTCTAACTTCAGAAAGCTTGCTTTAATCTATATATAGATCTGAGCAATCTGCACACCTTGTCTGGACTCTCCTTGGACACAAATCCCTCATGTTGTATCATGTATATCTCCTTGATATATCTATTGAGGAGCATAGTTTTCACATCCATTTGTCAGGTCTCATAGTTATAATGTGTTACAATAGCCAACAGATTTTAGCATAGATACGGGTGAGAATGTTTCATTATAATCAACTCCTTGCCTTTGACGATACCCCTTAGCTACTAGCATTACCATATAGGTCTCCACTCTTCCATCTACTTTGATCTTCTTCTTGAAGATCAACTTGTAACCAATGGGTATGATACCCTCAAATGTATCAACTAGATTTTAAATCTTGTTGGAGTACATGGAATCCATCTTAGAATTCATGACTTATTGTTACTTCTTGGAGTCAAAACTTGTAATTGCCTCGTAGGTCTAAGGATTAATATCTTCAACATCCTCTCTTCTGATATGTTTCACATATCTCTCAAGAGGATAGAGTATCTTATCGGACCTACGCAAAGTTGAAACTTGTGTATTAGGTACCTGAACAAACTCAGGCTACGGAATGGTACTTGTGCTAGATTCGCCAACCTCGCTCAACTCTATCATGCTCTCATTATCTCCACTAAGAATGTTTTCTTTCTTAAGGAACACCACCCTCTTGGCTCTAAAAATCTTTTGGTCCTCGGGGTGATAAAAATAATACTCACAAGTTTTCTTGGGGTATCCCATGAACTTGCACTGTTCCATCTTGGATTCTAACTTATCAGGGTTGTATCTTCTAACATAGGCAGGGCTACCCCAAACTTTAACAACCTTAAGATTGAGCTTCTTCCCTTTCCATATCCTATACGATATAGATACTACCAACTTAGTTGAAACTCTATTCAGAAGGTAAGTTACGGACTCTAGAGTGTATCCTCAGAATGAGAGAGGTAGGTCGGCAAAACTCATTATAGATCGCACTATATCTAACAGTGTAGGATTTCTCCTTTCGGATACATCGTCAAGCTGAGGTATATAAGGAGGTGTCTACTGGGATAGAATCCTATAATCCTCAAGGAACTAGGTGAACTCTATATTCAAGTACTCATCTCAATCTGATCGAAGAGTCTTGATACTCTTTCTAGTCTAGTTTTCTACCTTATTCTAATATTTCCTGAACTTTTCAAAGGCCTTAGACTTGTACTTCATCAAGTACATATATCTATACCTAGAGAAGTCATTAATGAATATAATAAAGTAAGAATAACTTTCTATAGCCTGAGTCAACATAGGACCACATACATCACTATATATGAGATCTAGTAACTTAGTGTCTCTCTCTCCAATTCCACTAAATAGAGTATTGGTTAACGTTCCATAAAGGCAAGGCTTGTAAATTGCATATGATTCATAGTTGAATGGTTCTAAGTATCTATTCTTTAATAACTTTTGACTTCTTCCTTCATGGATGTGACCTAAATGCCATAGGTACGCACTGTTCATCTCATCTCGTTTCCTCTTAAATATACTTACATTTATAATGTATGGAGTAATGTCTTATCATCCAATATTATTGAATAACCATTGTTCTCAAAAACTAATATATTTTCACTAACTATAAAAAATAAAATAGAAATAATATTTTTGATAATAGAAAGAACAAAGTAACATACATCAAATACAATAATAGCTCCACCAAGCAAATGTAGGGTGACCTCACCAATAGCCATTACAACAACTTTTGCTCTATTACCTATCTTAAGGTCTATCTCATCTCTCACTAATCTCTTAGGACTTACCAGAATTTACAATGAATTGCATATATGATAAGTACTATCGGTATCTAATATTCATGTGTTATCATAAGAATCTAACAAATAGAGACTGATCATGAATGTACTTAAAGTTTCTCTAAGCTTCTGTTTCACCTTCTCTGCAAGGTACTCTTTGCAGTTCTTCTTATAATGCCCGTTTTTACTTTAGTGGAAGCATTGGCTTTTGTCTTTTGCCAAGTCCTTCTTAACAGCCTTTGCTTTGTCCGATTTGCCCTTGCCCTTCTTAAGAGACTTCTCTATTTTTCTTTTCTTTCTGGTCTCACCAGCATAGAAAATTAGCCTCTCTTTCTTGATAATGCTCTCAGCCTCCCTCAGCATATTGAGGAGCCTAAGGAGAGTCATCTCAAGCTTGTTCATGTTAAAATTCATAATGAATTGAGAAAATGAGTCTGGTAGAGATTGAGGCATAAGATCCATACATAAGTTATTCTCTAGATCCATTCCTAGACCATGAGCTTCTTTATCCAATCAATCATCTTAATAACAAAGTTCCAAATAAGTATCCTCTTAGTCATCCTTGCATGAAAGAGACTCTTGGATATCTTATATCGTTGAGTCCTTCCTTGTTCCTTAAACAATTTATGGAGATGCAAGAGAATGGATCTAGCATCCATCTTTTTATGCTGCCTCTGTAACTCGAGAATCATGAAGCCCAATATATAACACTAAGCAAAAGTAGAGTCATCTATATACTTCATGTAGCAAGTGATCTCTTCTTCACTTGCCCCTTCCTCGAGCATAGGCATCACTATGTCAAGGACATATACGATTTTCTCCGTCATGAGAATAATTCTTAGGTTGCGGAGCCGATTCATGTAGTTTGGATCAATGAGGTGGTTGACATCAAGTATATTATGTAAGAGATTTGAAATTGACATATTTCTGACAAATAAAAAGATGTAGCAGAAATAAATAATATGTAAATTTTATAAAAAAATAAACAATCAATATATGAACTTCTATTTTAATCTACTCCCACTATTTTCTCGTGAAACACATAATTTCCTATGATATGTGAATTGAAGACCCATGACAAATCTCTAATATAGATCAGGATCTAATCGACATCTTAGTATAATCTCAATGGACTTAACCAATTACACTAAGCCTAAAAAGGTATGCAACTCTTACCAATCACAACTGTTAGGATCAAGTCCGTACTAAGAGTAAATTAGTGCTTTCGATAAAATAATTCGATTCGGAAAACTTGATTTGATGGAAGCCATATCGAAAATGCTTTTAACTTAAAGTATGGGTGAGAGCAGTACTGAAAAGCATGAAACAGAAATTATAAAGAGCAGAATAGAAAAGAGCAGACTAGATTTATAATGGTTCGGTCGTTGTGACCTATGTCTACTTTCCGATTTCTCTTTTATCGAGGCCATCAACGTCCACTAATGGTCTTCCTTTAATAGATGAAGATCAACTACCCTCTTATAGCCCTTTCTCCTTTTCACAGGTTTAGAAGGCAACCGTTACAACCCCCACTCACCCCTCTCTTAAACTTAACCACAACTTAGAGCTAGAGAGGAGGAATTTTTACACAATTACAATAATGTTTTTCCTATTTTTGTTCTCAGTTCTTGTTTGTTCTAAGCAGGGATGAGAGGAGTATTTATATGCCCCAAATGGATTTAAACTTAGAGCTAAAACTAGTCTTATCTTGGGTCTTTGGGGTACTAGTGGTACCACCGCCAATGTTGGGCGATACCATCACCCAGTCTACTATGACACTGGGCAATACCATCGCCTAACACAATCTTAGAGACTGTGTCTTGGAGACTGAGCCACTGGTGGTGCCACTGCTTGACCCATATTTTAGGTCACTGATTGGGTCTTTCTCTTAGCCCAATGCAGCCCTAACTTAGGCCCAATGGGCCCCTAATTGAGTTAGCCTAATTATATTAAAACTAACTCAATTAGCCCCCTAAACTACTTTGATCTAGATAAATTATTACAAGCATAAATCTTATGTTGTCTGGCATATCATTGGTTTATCGGTGCTTTGTCCGATCCTTCGGCGCATCGTCCTCTCTTGCGGCCTATTGTCCAATCAGCATGTTGAACTAACAACTCCAATCTCCTTAGCGTAATGTCTGCTCTTCTTAGCCCGATGCCCGAACTCATCATCTGAAACCTTCTACTGATATGTCGACCGATCCTCTAGCTCAACGTTTAATCTTTTGACATGTTTCACTCCGGCCCAACATTTGATTCCTCCTACTTTAATTAATTTGCCTCTTCTTGATCAAAGCTAGTCCTGCATCACTCAAAACACAGATTAGATCATAAACTCTATCAATTGGTTTCATCATCAAAATCTTAGATTCAACAATCTTTCTCTTTTTGATGATGACAACCAATTGATGAAGGAGTTAACCTTAACTCCCCCTATCAATATGCCGTATTGATAGAAACTTTAAATTTAAAAAATCATGGGTATTGCATACATCATCATGATTTCAAATCAAGGTATAATATGCATAAAATCATCATGAATGATATATGAACATTTACATTTTTAACTTATTCATCATACTATGTATCAAAAGATTAATTTTTAAAATTTTTAACTCTACTTGTGCTTTTGTATGTGATTTCAATTGTATGTCAAATGTCATACGTAGTTTCATAAATAAAAATTCAACTTATTTTTATCCAAAGCACAAAACAAAGTGTTCATCGCTTTTGCATTTAATAAAAAAAGTCTTCTTCTCCAAATCATTCCATTCATTCATTGGTTTGGAAGACTTTTGAAAATTATTTTTAATAATATTCCATAAATTCAAATCCAAAGAAAGTAAGAAAACTCTCATTCGAGTTTTTCAATATGTGCAGTTCGACCCATTGAACATAGGAGGACAAATGATATAAAGACTCTCTTGAAAGCCAAAAAAGCTATCTCTCTTAGGTGTTAAACCAAATGAGAACTATATCAGAAATTCTTTTAACTTAAAATGTGGGTAAGAGCAATAATGAAAAGCATAAAACATAAATTGTAAAGAGCATAACAGAAAAGAGCACACCGGATTTATAGTGGTTTAGTCGTTGCGATCTACATCTACTTCCCGATTTCTTTTCCATCGAGACCACCGGCATCCACTAACAGTCTTCCTTCAATGGGCGAAGACCAACTACCCTCTTACAGTCCTTTCTCCTTTTCACAAGTTTAGGAGACAACCTTTACAACTCCCACTCACCCCTTTTAAACTTAACAATTACATAGAGCTAGAGGGGAGAAATTTTCACACAATTATTGTCACATCTCATATTTATAAAATATAATAAATTATCATTTTATTATTCATAATTTATAGAATACACTCCCTTTTTTGAATTCAAATCCTTTCCTTTACAATAATAAATATTTTATTAACAAGAAAAGATCACATCTTCTTGGTAGAGTCACAAGTCTCTTCCACCAAAGCTTCATATCTATTATAAAATTATAGATTATGCTAAAAATAAATATAAGATAAAAATATATCAATAACCACACATGCTGGTAGGAACTTCAGAAAAATCATAAAAATAATCAAACATTCATGAAACAAATGTCAATAATTTAATAAAATATAATAATATATCAATTCATTATAAAACTTAAACATCTGAAAAACAATGATAATTTCTTAAGCAAAATCATGCATCGATCACATGTAACACATACAAAATAACTAGATAACAAAGGCATACATCACACCCGATGGTGCACTCTCCCAATAGAGGATGAAGAGGCATACTCCAAGGGATGGATTCCTCCCAACGGCGAATAGAGATAATCCATATCGCACTCCCAACAGCGGACGGAGTGGTATCCCTTACCCGCCTAAGTGGGGACACGTTCCTCCCAACAGCGGATGGAGGAACCGTCTAACCATCATGTCTAATGGTCCGCTAATCCTCGAAGGGAATCGGCATACCTGCCCTCGGTAGGGATACATAAACATCCATGATCATTCATTTACATTCACTCATTTATTCACACATACATCCAAGAAATAGTATGATCAAATATTACTAGAGACCATGCTTTATGTATGATCTACTATACTATGTCCATTGGTGGCTCTACACTGTGATGGGCTTGTAGCTTCTTTCACAGGTTGCATTTCCAATATAGACCATTAGCCTAGTTACATCTACTATATGATACAATCATATCAATATCATAAACTTATGAAAAGTAGGAAACCAATAATCATTTTCAATGACATCTTCAAATAAACCTTTAAATCCATCAAATCATAAAGGCTTAAAACAACAATCTCTCAATAGTTTTCAATCAACTAAAACCTTAATTGGAATAGCTTAATTGGCTTAAATCAAATTCAATCCAATGTTGGCCTAATAGAATCAACCTCAAATCCTTATAGAACCGGTCTGGAATCACCCTAGACTGGTCTAATTTAGACTTGATATATCTCGATTAGGTCAAGTAGATTTGAACTAGTCAAGTTAGTCTAGAATCACCCTAAACTAATCTTAACCGATCAAACATGTCTGATTTAGTCAAAAGAGTTCAAACCAATAAAGGAAGAGGAAATTAGACTATATCATATAGTGCTAGCCCAAACTAAACCAACCCACCTGAGTCTTGGACGGGTCATATGTGCTACACATGCCTATCCTAAGTAATAGGTTAAGTTAAGGTACAACGGGCTAGATAGAGGAGCGATGATGTATCTAACGCCAATCGCATCGCTGGGCAGGCTTAACTTTATGGACTAGGCTAAGCCTTATTCATAAGTTAGGCTAAGCCTTACCACTGAATTGGGTCATGCTTAGCTCGCGAGTTGGGTCATGCTTAGACACATGATTTGGGGTTGTATCTGACTATATGGAATATGTTATATCTAGCCACATGAGTTGGCTTATGCCTAGTCACATGATTAGGTCATACCTTCCCATATGGGGTTGGGACGTACAAAGCCACATGGACTTGATCATACCTAACCACATGACTGAATCAAGCCTGACCACATAAGTTAGATATCTTACCATATAGGCTGGCTCTTACCTAGCCACATGGGCTGGGTCATGCCTAGTCATATGGGTTAATTGTACCTAGCCATATGGGTTAGGTCATACATAACCATATGGGCTGAGTTGATCTAGTCTAGCAGATCAACTTAACTCAAGTCAGACCCCAACTAAAATCTTCTTATCAAATTATATTTCAAAAATATAAATTATCAAGAATAACTCAAATCCATGAATTAAAGAATTTAAATCCAGAATCTTAAATTTAAAACTAATTAAATCATAGGAATTCACATATAATTCTTAAAATATAAAAATATCTAATTAAATAAATTAGATCCATTAATCTAAAAATAAGAATTTTACTAGTTAAATCAATATTAAAACTCACTTAAGCTTAAGAGATTAATATAAATCAAATAATCATTGTAATATCATAAATCAATTATCATTATTTATTAATCATAAAGTTTCAAAATTTTAAATATTGTTATGCATCATAAAATTTATAACAATTCCAATATCAATATTTCAAAACATAAATCAAACCAAATAAAAAAAGGAGAAAGGATCTTACCTCTCCTCGGTTATCCTTTCCTCGAGATTATCTCCTCGGGAAGTCCTCTTCTCGATTCTCTCATTGTTAGGCTTGGTGAGAAATGAAGGAAGAGGAGCCCCCTTATATAGGAGAAGATGAGATCTCCCCAAAAGGTAAATAAATATTTAATTTTATATTAAATTTATTTTTTATTTTACTTTCACACACAAAGATAGAAACATAATATTCATTTATAATGATTCACACTTAAAATGGAATGTATACTATTTACTTTCTAAAAATCACCTCACTTATTAGGAAATAAATCAATCAATAATCTAATTGATTAGTAAGATTCTTAACTTATCCACATGATTAAGAAAATCAAATTTAATTATTTTCTTAACTATAACACACAAACATGGAAGTTAATAATAAAATAATAAATTATTTATAGTAATTAATTTATGTTAAGGGAGAAATCATTGGTTATTACATTTCTCCCTCACTTAATAGAAATTTGGTCTCCAAATTTGATAAAAATAATATTAATCAATATAGTTAGCTCTTGAAATACTAAGTCAAAAGATAAATTTGAAAAATATTTAGATTAAATATATCGCTTAAAGACTTTAAGTTAAAAGATTTTTAACATAAAATATATGACAAATTAATGAAATTCATCCAATAAATTTGATTTTAGATTACTTATAACAAGTATATCAAATTCTATATCTAATAAATCAATGAAATTTTTAAGTTTTAAAAGTTAATTAATTGTTGACAAAAATATAAGTTGAGGTGTAACTCAAAAGCAATTGAAATGTTGAAAATTTATCAAACTATTCAACATATATTCTTTTATAATTTCAAATGATTTATATATTATATATGTCAAAGAAATAACATTATATTTAATTCTCATTTGATTCCATTATTGTCTTAAATAATATCTAATAATTAATTTGATATTAAGTCAAAATTCTATTCAAATTAATTATTCATACAATTAATGCATGATCAAATTTATTCAACTACAAAGGTACATATTTTATTAATGTCAAAAATAATTTCTACAAATCATCCTAACATATGTCAAATCTAATATCAATTTTAAGAATAATATATGATAACAAAAATTATAAAGATAAAAACTTTTTAATTTATATTTTTAAAAGATCCTATAAAATTTTTGCACTTAAAATTATCAAAACTTTTACCTCCAAGAGAATAACTGAAACTTAGTATAATCTTTAATTAGTAAAACTAGATATATTAACTATAAGCATTCATAATGATGTAAGATAAAACTAAAAAATGATAATTAATTATCAATCCTAAAACTACACAATAAGTAACAAATATGTTTTATTTATCTTACTCATAATTATAGATAAAATAATATTCTAGAACAAAGGGTAACAAAATAATATGTCAAACTATAGTAGAAATTTTGTCAAACTTTATTCATGTATTATCTACCTTAAATTTACAACAAAATTATATGAATGAATTTTTGGTCCCCAACATGAAAATGGCATGGTCAAAATAATAAATACTATAAGGCTTATACAGTAAACTTAATTTATTTATAAAATAAAAATTAAATATTTTACAGTAAAAATAAGCATCATCAAATATTTCTAGTTATATTATCAACTTATTTTTATAAATTTAATATGTGTATCTTCATGAATAACTAAGTTTACTATATGTATATCAAAATATGTATATTCTATAATCAATTTCACAATTCTTATCTGCTTTTCAAAAGAAGACAAGAGCGTCATGACAAAATCACATTCAAAATGTAAAACTTTATGAGAGTTTTTAAGATAAACTAATACAATACTTATTTTAATTTAGAGAAAAAATAAAATTTTGGCCTTTTACTCAATAATCCTATTACAAGTAATTTAACGAGATTCTTTTGCGTAACATCTTTAATCAATCAATTCTTTATCAAAAAAATAAATCATATTTGGATTAATAAAATAATATTCTAAATCATATTCGACTCAATAAAATAATCTTAATCTCCTAAAATCATGCTTTAGTTGCATTCCTATGTAATTCTCAAAAATACATCTCAAAAACTAATTGGATCATCTAATATTCTAATCTTAGGATCCCATATTCCAATAGGTCCTCAAAATCATTGCTTTGATACTATTAAAATTATCACATCCCATATTTATAAAATATAATAAATCATCATTTTATTATTCATAATTTATAGAATACACTCCCTTTTTTGAATTCAAATCCTTGCTTTTACAATAGTAAATATTTTATTAACAAGAAAAGATTACATCTTCTTGGTTGAGTCACAAGTCTCTTCCACTGAAGCTTCATATCTATTGCAAAACTAAAGATTATACTGAAAATAAATATAAGATAAAAATATATTAGCAACCACATATGCTGGTAGGAACCTCGAAAAATCCATAAAAATAATCTAACATTCATGAAACAAATGTCAATAATTTAATAAGAAATAATAATATATCAATTCATTATAAAACTTAAACATTTGAGAAACAATGATAATTTTTTAAGCAAAATCAAGCATCGGTCACATGCAACACATACAAAATAACTGGATAACAAAGACGTACATCATACCCGATGGTGCACTCTCCCAACAGTGGATGGAGAGGCATACTCCACAGGATGGATTCCTCCCAATTACAGATGAAGATAATCCATATTGCACTCCCAACAGCGGATGGAGTGGAATCCCTCACCCGCCTAAGTGGGGACATGTTCCTCCCAACAGCGGATGGAGGAACCATCTAACCATCATGTCTGATGGTCCGCTAATCCTCGAAGGGAATCGCCATACTTGCCTTCGGTAGGGATACATAAACATCCATGATCATTTATTTACATTTACTCATTCATTCACACATGCATCCAAGAAATAGTATGATCAAATATTACAAGAGATCATGCTTTATGTATGATCTATTGGACTATATCCATTGGTGGCTCTACACTGTGAATGGTCCGTAGCTCCTTTTATAGGTTGCACTTCCAATATAAACTATTAGCCTAGTTACATCTACTACATGGTACAATCATATCAATATCATAAACTTAAGAAAAATAGGAAACTAATAATCATTTTCAATGATATATTCAAATAAACCTTTAAATTCATCAAATCATAAAGGCTTAAAATAGTAATTTCTCAATAGTCTTCAATCAACTAAAACCCTAATTGGAATAGCTCAATTGGCTTAAATCAAATTTAATCCAATTATGACCTAATAGGATCAACCTCAAATCCTTATAGAATCGATTTGGAATCACCATAGACTGGTCTAATTTAGATTTGATTTATCTCGATTAGGTCAAGTAGATTTAAACTAGTCAAGTTAGTCTGAAATCACCCTAAACTGATCTTAACCGATCAAACATGTCTGATTTAGTCAAAAGAGCTCAAACCAGTAAAGGAAGAGGAAATCAGACTATATCATATAATGCTAGCCCAAACAGAACTAATCCACCTGAGTCTTGGACGAGTCACATGTGCTACACATGCCTATCCTAAGTAATAGGTTAAGTTGAGGTACAACGGGCTAGATAGAGGAGCGATGATGTATCTAACGCCAATCGCATTACTGGGCAGGCTTAACTTCATGAACTAGGCTAAGCCTTACTCATAAGTTGGGCTAAGCCTTACCACTGAATTGGGTCATGCTTGACTCACGAGTTAGGTCATGCTTAGACACATGATTTGAGGTTATATCTGACCATATAGAATAAGTTATACCTAGCCGTATGAGTTGGCCTATGCCTAACCACATGTTTAGGTCGTACCTTGCTACATGGGCTGGGACGTACAAAGCCACATGGACTGGATCATACCTAGCCACATGACTGAATCAAGCATGGCTACATAGGTTAGATCATATCTTACCATATGGGTTGGCTCTTACTTGGCCACATGGGCTCGGTCATGCCTAGTTATATGGGTTAATTGTACTTAGCCACATGGGTTGGGTCGTACATAACCATATGGGCTGAGTCGATCTAGTCTAGCAGATCAACTTAACTCAAGTCAGACACTAACTAGAATCCTCTTATCAAATTATATTTCAAAAATATAAATTATCAAGAATAACTCAAATCCATAAATCAAAGAATTTAAATCCATAATCTTAAATTTAAAACTAATTAAATCATAGGAATTCACACATAATTCTTAAAATAAAGAAATATCTAATTAAATAAATTAGATCCATTAATCTAAAAATAAGAATTTTAATAGTTAAATCAATATTAAAACTCACTTAAGCTTAAGATATTAATATAAATCAAATAATCATTCTAATATCATGAATCAATTATCATTATTTATTAATCACAAATTTTCAAAAATTCAAATATTGTTATGCATCATAAAATTTATAACAATTTCAATATCAATATTTCAAAACATAAATTAAACCAAATAAAAAAAAGGAGAAAGGATCTTACCTCTCCTCGGTTATCCTTTCCTCGAGATTATCTCCTCAGGAGGTCTTCTCCTCGATCCTCCCATTGTTAGGCTTGGTGAGGAACGAGGGAAGAGGAGCCCCCTTATATAGGAGAAGATGAGATCTCCCCAAAAGGTAAGTAAATATTTAATTTTATATTAAATTTATTTTTTATTTTATTTTCACACACAAAGATAGAAACATAATATTCATTTATAATGGTTCACACTTAAAATGAAATGTATACTATTTACTTCCTGAAAATTAAATCACTTATTAGGAAATAAATCAATCAATAATCTAATTGATTAGTAAGATTCCTGACTTATCCACATGATTAAGGAAATCAAATTTAATTATTTCTTTAACTATAACACACAAAAATAGAAGTTAATAATAAAGTAATAAATTATTTATAGTAATTAATTTATGTTAAGGGAGAAATCATTGTTGATTATAATTATAATATTTTTTTTCTCTTTTTGTTCTTAGTTCTTATGTGTTCTAAGTAGGGATGAGAGAGGTACTTATAGGCCCCAAATGGATTCGAACTTGTAGCCAAAACTAATCTCATCTCTAGTCTTCGGGGTATTAGTGGTACCACCATCCAGTATGCTCTGACATTGGATGGTACCACTGCTCAGTTTGATAATACTATTGCCTGACACTGGGTGGTACCATCGCCCAATCTGTGGTACCACCACCTGACATAGTCTCAGAGACTATCTTGGAGATTGAGCCATTAGCAATTCCATCGCTTGACCCACCTTTTGGGTCACTGATTGGGCCTTTCTCTTGGTCCAATGCAGCTCTAACTTAGGCCCATTTAACCCCTAATTGAGTTAGCCTAATTATATTAAAACTAACTTAATTAGTCTCCTAAACTACTTCGATCTAGATAAATTATTACAAGTATGAATCTTATGTTATTCGGTATGTCATTGGTTCATCGACGCTTTGTTCGATCCTTCGGCGCATCGTCCTCTCTTGCGGCCTATTGCCCAATCGACATGTTAACCCCACAACTTCGATCTACTTAGCATAATATCCGCTCTTCTTAGCCCATTTCTTGAACTCATCGTCCGAATCCTTTTGCCTATACGTCAACTGATCCTCCGGCTCGACGTCTAATCTTCTGACATATTCCACTCTGGCCCAATGTCTAATTCCTCCTGCTTTAATTAATTTGTCTTTCCTTGATCGAAGCTAGTCCTGTGTCACTTAAAATAAAGATTAGATCACAAACTCTATCAATTAGTTTCATCATCAAAATCTGAGATTCAACAATAACTCTTTATGATTCTCGTCCTGTTCGACCTCTAAACTATCATGACCTCGAGGGACTTGACCAACCATGATATTTAGTTAAGTCATCACTATTATTATAAGATGAGTCTAATTCGATAATATGTTCTTGAGGGACTCAACCAAGTATGTTGAATCTCGAATTTTGATGATAAAATCAATTGGTGAAATATTTGTTCTAATCTATATTGTCAAAGATAAGTGTGCAGGATTAACTACGATGGGTCAGAAACATAAAGTGATTTACTGAGATCAAGTCCGTCGGGTGTTCAAGAGTTCATCGGAAGTCCGAAGGATCATCGGAAGTATTATCGAAACCAACTAAGATCAAATCAGGGACTTGCCGAAGTTTTCGAAAGTTCATCGCAAAGATCATCGAAGGTTCACGGAACTTTGCCGAGAAGGTTTGAAAGCTCGTCGAAGACTCGTTGAGCATGCCATACAAGCCGGGAGCACGCTGGGAATCTACCGGAAGAAATCCGAGGGAAGTATCGGAGGAACGTCGAAGTCTCATCGTAAAGCTTGCCGGAATAAGACTTGAAGAATATTGGTTTAAATCACTATTAATTATGTTTTAATTTCGTAGTTGGCATGTACTTAGGGCAAGGATTTCGAATTAATCCTGCTCTAAATTGGTAGGGGTCAACCGGGCTCTTACTGGGCTTTTGGGCCTTGAACAAGGCCCATTCAGCACTTTGAATGGGCAGCAGTAGCCGCATGTGCCAGGTAGCACTGCGGCGCGTGTGCTTGGGCGGTGGTACCGCCCAGACCTAAGGCGTAGTACCGCCCGACTACGACTGCATGTGATGGCGGTAGTACCGCTTGCTCCAAGCGGTAGCACCGCTTGTGCACTATCAGTCTGACGACTGACAGGCGGTAGCACCGCCTCGACAATGCAGCAGCACCACTAGCAGGAACTCAATTTGATTTCAAATTTGGAGCCCAAATTTGAAACCATTTTGGATCTATAAATACCCCCCTTTCTCAGCTGAAAGGGTACCCTTTTAAGAGTTAGAATCTTGAGTTTAATTCTTTGAATAGTCTTGAAAAGCCTTGTCTCTTGCTAAGTGTTCACCTCCTTCTTCTTCTTAAGAAATCTTATAAGAATGTGAACCTCTTGTAAATGGTTGTAAAAAGTGCTATTTGGTCCTTCTCCTTCAAAAGATTTGCTAGTGGAAGTGCGGAGCCTCATCGTGAAGGCTTCAAGAGTGGATGTAGGTCATTTGATCGAACCACTATACATCATTGTGTTCATGAATGTGTGAGTGTTTACATTTCTGAATCATTTTATTACTTAGCTGCAAATTTCTTAGTTCCTTGTTATTTCTTTTACTCAAGCAACTTCTTACAAGTTCTCTTTCATCGAATCGAAATCTTCCTACGAACTTGTCTTTTTGTAAAATCGATCTCAAAACTATGTTTTTAATCCGCTGCACTAATTCACCCCCCCCTCTTAGTGCCTTTTCGATCGTAACAATTGGTATCAGAGCAAAGTTTACTCTCATATTGGTTTAAAACCCAAGAGAGATGGCCTACTTTGGTATGTAAGAAGGTCACTCCATTACTCGTCTGCCTATGTTTAATGAGTCAGATTATACGTATTGGAAGACTCGTATGAGGATTTTTCTCATTTCTATAGACTTCGAACTTTGGAACATTGTTGAAAATGGCTTTGCAAAATCTTCTCTTCCGATGAGTGAGTGGAATGAGTCGGAAAAGAAGATTTTTGCTCTCAATACAAAGGCTATGAATGCCTTATTTTGTGCGCTTGATAAGAATGAGTTTAATCGGGTTTCTATTTGCGAATCGGCATTTGATATTTGGCGCACTCTTGAAATCATTCATGAAGGTACTAGCCGAGTGAAAGAGTCCAAAATCAACATTCTTATGAACTTTTTGGATGAAACCAAATGAGTCCATTGGAGACATGTATACCCGCTTTATGGATATCATCAATGGACTTAAAGCTCTTGGTAAAGGTTTTTCTAATTTTGAGTTGGTAACTAAAATTTTGAGATCCCTTCCAAAGAGTTGGGATCCAAAGGTTATGGCCATTCAAGAGGCCAAGGATCTTAAAATATTTCCGATTGAAAAACTTATTGGGTCTCTAATGACCTACGAGATGATGTGCCATGCTCATAAAGAGCTTGAGAACCCCCTTCCAAAGAACAGGAAGGATATGACACTTAGAACACAAGATCACTTGAAAGGAACATCAAGTGATGAGGACAGTGATAATGACATTGCACTCTTAACTCGAAAGTTTAAGAAATTTATAAGAAAGAACAAATTTAAAAATGACACAAAAAATAAATTTGAACACAAAAAGGATCAAGTTATTTGCTACGAATGCAAGAAGCCGGGACACTTCAAGAATGAATGCCCTCAAGCCAAGAAGAAGCAATTCAAGAAGAAGAAAGCTTTGAAGGTCACGTGGGATGATTCAAGTGACTCCGAGGTTGAAGAAGCTAGCAACAAAGAGGAGGCCAACTTCACGCTAATGGCATTAGGAGAAGAGGTTAGTGAGTTATTTAATTAAGAGTTATCCTTTGATGAACTTTCTATCGCTTTTCATAAGTTATTTGATAAATGTAGAACTCTTAGTAAGAAGTTCAATTTGCTTAAGAAAGAGCATGCTTTATTACAAAATAAGTTCAATAGTCTCCAAACCCCTTCTCTACCCTCATGCTCTAAGTGTGAACACTTAGAAGCAACAAAAAGGGAGAACTTGCTACTCAAAGAGACCCTAAACAAGTTTAAGGTCGGTAGCAAGGGCTTAGACATGATCCTTGCTAACAAGGGTCACGTCGGAAATAGGAGTGGAATCGGAATTATGAGTGGATCTCACCAAAATCCCACCACCTTCATTAAAGAACCCACATTGTATGTATCACCTCATTTGAAATGTAATTTTTGTGGTAAAATAGGACATGTTACTTACAAATGTCCATTCAAGAAATTTAGTCCACAAAAATTGATATGGTTCCTAAAGGAACAATAAACAATTCAATATTGAATTACAAATTAAGTAAATCAATCTGTAAGGCACCCAAAATTAAATGGGTACCTAAAAACCATCCTCTTTTGTAGCCAAACTCACAAGCTAGGAGCAAGAAATGGTATCTTGATAGTGGATGCTCAAGGCACATGACCGGAGATCCATCTCATTTCTCTATGCTCACTAGCAAAGAAGAAGGGTATGTCACCTTCGGAGATAATAAGGGTAAAATCATTGGCAAGGGAACCATAGGTAACAAATCAAGTTTTTCAATTGATGATGTGTTGCTAGTTGATAGTTTAAAACATAATCTTTTAAGCATTAGTCAATTATGCGATAAAGGCTATGTTGTTAGATTTGAATCTAATGTTTGCATCATTGAAAAACCAAACAATGATATATCCATGATTGTCTTAAAATAAAACAATGTCTACACCATAAATATTGATGAATTAAGTAATAAAATATATTTTTCGGTTTTGAATGATGATGCTTGGCTTTGGCATAGGAGATTAGGCTATGCAAGCATGAAACTAATCTCTACGATTTCATCTAGAGAGTTAGTAAGAGGAATCCCAAACATGAAATTTGTTAAGGACAAGGTATGTGATGTATGTCAACTAGGAAAACAAATAAAAACTAGTTTCAAATCAAAAAATCAAATTAGCACCACTAGACCATTATAATTGTTCCATTTGGACTTATTTGAACCAATTGACATAACAAGCCTAGGAGGTAGCAAATATGCCTTTGTAATTATGGATGACTATAGTAGATACACTTGGACCTATTTCTTGGCTCACAAAAGTGATTGTTTCAAATGTTTCTCTAAATTTTGTAAACTCACTCAAAATGAAAAAGGTTTTATGATTTCATCAATTCGAAGTGATCACGGAGGTGAATTTCAAAATCATGACTTTCAAAATTTTTGTGAAATAAACGGATATAGCCATAACTTCTCTACTCCAAGAAATCCACAACAAAATGGAGTAGTGGAAAGGAAAAATAGAAGTTTACAATAAATGGCTAGAACCATGTTAAATGAATATAATTTACCAAAGTATTTTTGGGCCGAAGCTGTGAATACGGCTTGCTATGTTATGAATAGAGTTCTAGTGAGGCCATCCCTCTCTAAAACTCCATATGAATTATGGAATGATAAAAAACCCAATGTTTCTTATTTTAAAGTTTTTGGTTGTAAATGCTTTATTTTAAATGAAAAGGATGCCTTAGGAAAATTCGATGCAAAATCCAATGAAGATATATTTCTTGGTTATTCTTCCGTTTCTAAGGCTTTTCATGTTTTCAACAAAAGAACCTTAGTTATAGAAGAATCTATTCATGTGGTTTTTAATGAAATTTTTGAATTTAAGAAGAAAGATTTTGATGATGATTTTGGCTTTGATAATTTGAATTTGAATGAACCCTCTCCTCAAAATGATAACTTGGATGCATCTTCTTCCTAAACTTCCTTACCCAAGGAATGGAAGTATGTAGATGCTTATCCCAAGGAGTTAATTATAGAAGATGCAATGAAAGGGGTTCAAACTTGCTCTTCTTTAAAAGATTTTTGTGCCCATGCCGCTTTTCTTTCTCAAGTTGAACCAAAATGCATTGATGATGCCTTGAAAGATGATTCTTGAGTTATCGCAATGCAAGAAGAATTGAATCAATTTGAGAGGAATGAGGTATGGAAGCTTGTTCCTAGACCTAATGACCACTTAGTTATTGGTACTAAGTGGGTCTTTAGAAACAAGCAAGATGAATGTGGTATCGTGGTTAGAAACAAGGCTAGACTAGTGGCTAAAGGTTTCAACCAAGAAGAAGGTATCGATTACGAAGAGACCTTCGCTCCAGTGGCAAGATTAGAAGCCATTAGGATGCTCTTTGCCTATGCTAGTAGTAATGATTTCAAATTATTTCAAATGGATGTCAAAAGTACATTCTTAAATGGTTTTATTTCCTAACAAGTGTATATCGAACAACCACTCGGATTTGAAAATTCTCTTCTCCCTAACCATGTGTTTAAGCTAACTAAGGCTTTATATGGTCTAAAACAAGGCCCTAGGGCTTGGTATGAGAGGCTTAGTTCTTTTTTAATTTCAAATGATTTCACTAAAGGCAAGGTTGATACTATATTGTTTATTAAACATTTTAAAAATAATTTTCTTATTATTCAAATTTATGTTAATGATATTATTTTTGGTTCTTCTAATAAATCATTATGTGAATCATTTGCCAAGAATATAAGTGATGAATTTGAGATGAGCCTAATGGGAGAACTAAATTTCTTTTTAGGATTACAAATTAAGCAACTAAGTGATGGTATATTTCTAAATCAATCAAAGTATACATTAGAATTGTTAAAACGATTTAACATGGATGGATCAAAAGACATTAGCACTCCTATGGGCACCTCCACTAAGTTCGATATGGATGAAAAATGGAGAAAGTTTTGATAAAAAACATATAGGGGCATGATAGGTAGCTTGCTTTATCTCACTGCAACCAGACCTGACATCATGTTTAGTGTGGGGCTATGTGCAAGATTCCAAGATAATCCTAAGCTATCTCACTTCAAAGCCGTTAAGAGAATCCTTAGATATCTTAAAGGGACTCCGAATCTTGGATTATGGTATTCAAAATCTGATAACTTTGATTTGAAAGCTTATGCAGATGCGGATTTTGGTGGATGTAAAATAGATAGAAAAAGTACATCCAGAACATGCCAATTTCTAGGACATGCACTTGTTTCTTGGACTTCCAAGAAACAAAATTCAGTTGCACTATCTACGACAGAAGCCGAATACATAGTTGCAAGTGCATGCTGTGCATAGGTTATTTGGATGAAAAATACACTAGAAGACTATGAAATTTATTTAAAGAACATTCCTATAAAATGTGATAACACGAGTGCTATCTGTCTAACTAAAAATCCAATTCAACACTCTCGAACTAAGCACATTGACATTAGACATCATTTTATACGTGATCATGTCAGTAGTAAAGATGTTACCCTTGAATTTATTGATATAAATCATCAATTAGCGGACATTTTTACAAAACCCTTAAATGAGGAATAATTTGATTTTATTAGAAGGGAATTAGGCATGTTAAATTGTCCTAATAAATGAGCTTTATTGTATGAGATTTTTCTTTGAAATTTCAATTTTCGTCGATCTAACTTCCTCTCGAATTTCTTTTTGAAATTTCAAATTTCTTTTTGACATCATCCCATCCTTAAAATCTCTGAAAACAAATTCAGAACAAATTTTTTTAAAAAAAAATTAATATTTTGTGGGGCCAGCAGTAGCACCGCCTGAACCGACGGTAGTACCACCTGGGTACTCAGCTCCCAAGCGGTAGCACCGCCTGGTTGGTGGTAGTATTGCCCGAACACCCCCATATTAAAGGGGGTGTTAGGGTCGGCGATAGAACCAACCAAAACACTCTTTCTTTCATCCTTATTCCTCCTAAGCTCCTCTAAGCCTTCTCCTGTCCATTCTTCCTCCTCCTAAAGGGCAAATCAAGGCATTTTTGTGATCCAAGCTCCTCACCTCTCTAGGAAACACAAACAAGGTAATAGATGAAATTTTCTCTTCTACTCACAATTGCTTGTCTTTTCCTTATTATTTTCTTTTGTTTGTTCATCATGAATAGATATAGACATGGCTCCTAAGAAATCAACAAGAGGGAAAGGGAAAAGGTTGGAAGGAGATTCATTTGACCCAACCCTTTTTAGATCTAATGAGGTAGCCTTAAGATACCCAAATTTTGATTGTAAAACCATACATAAGGGCAAACATGTTGATCTAGGTGAACTAGGAAATCTAGAACCTATTAGATGGTTTGCTAATCTAAATGCTCTACCTATCTTGCAAATTAATGAACCAATCTACCCTAGGTTGGTTAAGCTATTTTATGCTAACATGATTATTAAAGATGATGTTTTGTCCACCTATGTGTTAGGAACCACAATTCAGATTTCTGATCGTATCATATGTGAGTTACTTGGAATTGAAGAAACGAATAGAGGATATTATTTTAGAGGGCAATGGGATATGGATGTAATCGGAGCAACCCACTCTGAAGCCTTAGAAATGATTTTTGCTAATCCTAACCTAGGCATCATCCTTAAAAGCTACGAGCACTTATTACCTTTTAACTCGAAATTACTTCATCACATTATGATAAGCATTCTACTTCAAGCAGTTTCATCGATGAAATGAGTATGTTAAACCGAGTACGATGTATTGGATTATGACTAGACAAAACAAGCTGCTTTGGTTATTTGATTAGACAACATATGATAGAAATTTTCTCTAGAGACTCGATGTTGTCGTATGGTGGGTTGATCACTAGACTCATTTTTACCCATGACATTTGTGTGTCACCCAACGAGAAAGTAATGAAAGTTGATAGATATAACACAATTAATAGAAGTCTCCTGAAGCGGCTTAGATGCACCTTTAGAGATGGCATATGGATTAGGCAACCTAGAAGGGTTGATATAGTTCCTCTACCAGTAGAGCAACCTGAAACACTAATTTTTAGGGGAAATGAATCTCCTCCGCCTAGTCCCGTTGATCCAGCACCATCTGAGCCAGCTCCTGCTCCATCTACTGAAGATCCGATCATACGTGCCTTAAATCAAATCACATCATAACAAACTGAAATTTTGAAGGAAGTGCAATAAATGAACCGCAAAATAGATCACTTGTATAGGCATCTTGGCGTTCCTCTTTCGGAGAAGCTATTGTTTTCTTTTTAAACACGTGTACTGTTATGCTTATGACTACTATGTATGATGTTGTGTGTTCTAACTTTCATTTCATCTACTCAGCTTTTGCGTGAACTTTTTTTCGATTTGATCGTAATTTTGACTTGATACCTTCTTCCTTGTGACTACTATGGATGACACTTTTATATCATTTTATGACTTGATACCTTCCTCGAATGGTTTCTTGCTCTCTCCATGGCTCACTTGATGACAATGAATGGTTTCTTCACCTTCATTATTTTTATTGATGACAAAGGGGGAGAAAAATGTGAATTGCTATGATGGAGTAATTGTTGCTATGTTGAAATAAAATGCTTAAAGTGAAATATGAATCAATTGTATCGCATTGCAAATGCTTAAGAACTCTTATTCTTGAGATAAGCTACTTTTTCATTTGATATCATGTCTTAATATTAAAACACTCTTTTGGATATCACTTGATCTTTATTATGTTTGAATTAATATTTCTGGTTATTATAGGTGTAAATACTTTGACATTATTTAAAATACATTGTTTTGAGTATTTATGCCTAAGCTTGCTTATTAAGCTTTATGTTGAATGAAATCTATTCGATTTGGCTTAAATTCAAAAGATTGAATTTAAGTGCTTTTTACCTTCTAATGATATGGCATATAGATAGAGGGAGTTGAGTTTAACTCCATCATCAATTGATTATCATCATAAAAAAGGGGGAGATTGTTGAATCTCGGATTTTGATGATAAAATTAATTGGTGAAATATTTATTCTAATCTATATTGTCAAAGATAAGTGTGCAGGATTAACTACGATGGGTCAGAAACATAAAGTGATTTGCCGAGGTCAAGTCCATCGGGTGTTCAAGAGTTCATCGGAAGTTCGAAGGATCATCGGAAGGAACCAACCAAGATCGAATCAGGGACTTGCCGAAGTTTTCGAAAGTTCGTCGCAAAGATCATCGAAGGTTCGCGGAACTTTGCCGAGAAGGTTCGGAAGCTTGTCGAAGACTCGTTGAGCATGCCATACAAGCCGGGAGCATGTTAGGAATCCACTGGAAGAAATCCGAGGGAAGTATCGGAGGAACGCCGAAGTCTCATCGTAAAGCTCGCCGGAATAAGACTTGAAGAATGTCGGTTTAAATCACTGTTAATTATGTTTTAATTTTGAAGTTTTACTTAGGAGGATTTGAATTAATCCTGCTCTAAATTAGAAGAAGTCAATCGGGCCTCTTATCGGGCCGAACAAGACTTTCGAATAGAGCGTGCCATATAAGCCGGGCGGTGGTACCGCCAGCCTGGGCGTAGATCGCCCATGTTAGGAATCAGCTACTCCAAGCGGTAGCGCCGGAAGAAACGATCGAGCACCGCCTCGAAGTATCGGAACTCCAATTTGATTTTAAAATGGAGCCCAAGTCTGAAATCATTTTGGATCTATAAAACCCCGCCTTTCTCAGCTAAAAGGGCACCCTTTTGAATAAGACTTGAGAAGTCTTTGAATATCTTGCTAAGTGTTCACCTCCTTCTTCTTCTTAAATCACTTGTAAAGGGTTGTAAAATTATGTTTTAATTTTAGTGGAAGTTGAACCTCACGTAAAGGCTTTAAGAGTGGGTAGGTCAGGATCATTGTGTTCATGAATTAAGTGTTTACATTCTGAATCATTTTATTACTTAGCTAAATTGCTTAGGTGAAGGGGTCATGATAAAATCAATTGGTGAAATATTTGTTCCTATATTGTCAAAGATAAGCGTGCAGGATTAACTACGATGGGCCATAAAGTGATTTGCCAAGGTCAAGTCCGTCCAAAGGTGTTCAAGAGGCCCATTCGAAGGATCATGAAAGTGTTGCCGGAACCAATCAAGATCGAATCGGGGGCGAAGTTTTCGGAAGTTCGTCACAAAGATCGTTGAAGGTTCGTGAAACTTTGCCGAGAAGGTTCGGAAGCTTGTCGAAGACTCGTTGAGCATGTCTTACAAGCCGAGAGCATGCTTGGGAACCCCGTCGGAAGAAACCGAGGAAATATCGGAGGACCGCATGAAGTCTCAACGCTAAAAGCTCACGGAATAAGACTTGAAGAAAGTCAGCTTAAATCACTATTAATTATATTTTTAATTTCGTAGTTAGCACGTACTTAGGGCAAGGATTTCGGAATTAATCTTGCTCTAAATTAGTAGGGGCCAACCGGCCCTTATTGGGCTTTTTGGGCCGTGGATAAGGCCCATTTAGCGTAACTGATCGCCGGGTGGTACGCGATGCCATAGGCGTACTACCACCGCCTACGCTTAACCTAGAGCGTAGTACCGCCGCCACATCGCTCAGCTAGTAGTACCGCCGCCTAGGCTCAGTAGTATCACTTTAACAGCGGTAGTACACCGCTAGTCTAACACTTATTAAAAGGGCATCCATTTTGAGAGTTAGAATCTTGAGTTTAAGTCTTTGAATAGTCTTGAAAAGCCTTGTTCTTGCTAAGTGTTCACCTCCTTCTTCTTCTTGAGAAATCTTGTAAGAATGTGAACTCTTGTAAAGGGTTGTAAAAGGGGTATTTGGTCCTTCCCCTTCAAAGGATTTGCTAGTGGAAGTGCGGAGCCTCATCGAAGGCTTCAAGAGTGGATGTAGGTCATTTGACCGAATCACTATACATCATTGTGTTCATGAATGTGTGAGTGTTTACATTTTGAATCATTTGTGTGCAAAGTTTTTACATTTACTCAATCATTTTATTACTTTCAACGAATCAAGCTAAATCGGATTCAAAGTTAAATTGCTTAATTCACCCCCTCTTAGTGCTATTTCCTTTACTTTACTCAAGCAACTTCTTACAAGTTCTCTTTCATCGAATCGAAATCTTCCTATGAACTTGTCTTTTTGTAAAATCGATCTCAAAACTACGTTTTTAATTCGCTGCACTAATTAACCCCCCCCCTTTTAGTGCCTTTTCGATCCTAATAAAGTATACAATATCCTCAAGTCACTGATGGTATCTCTATGTCATAGGCAAGATCTCGAATCATAATATAGGTGAGCCTCAACTAACTCAATATACGTCAGGAATTGATTTCTCCCTATTATGATAGAAGGCCACATGAGTCAATCTAATTATCTCACGCGTACCGACTTACTATTATCATGAGAGGAGATTTTAATTTAGTCTCCTAATATGATATGTCACATATATACATATTTAATATATATTTACATCATATGTAAATATATATACATATCTAATAGGTGTATAATCAATCACATATCATATGAAAAATCACACTAAATGATCATGGACCATAGCTTAATGTGATCAAGCTTGATCCAATAGTTCCAATCACTCACATCATGATCTATGTGTGTAACAATGCATCTCCATACCTTGTGATCGTCTATTTCATCCTTATCGACTCCGTCAGTATCTCAGCACATCTCCATACGTTGCGATGGTTAGTCTTAACCTTGTGGGTCCCATTATCATCTCTAAACTCTCGTGCACTATCATGTAATTATAATATAATCACATATACGTAGGCTTGATAATAAATGAGAAAAATAGAGGCTCATAGGCCCCAATAATAATAATAATCATATCACATACACACATCACATGGTCCATGATCATCCGTCCACATTATACATCATATGTACACATCATCATATATGACTACTAGATAATAATAATTAATTAAATTATTTAATTAATTATATGTAGTATTTTCAAAAACCCTACATAGGGGGCCCCACAAGGCAGGAAGTCCCCTATGTGGCTAGGGTTTAGAGACTCCCTTGCGGCCAGGAATCCTTAGCCATAGGGTTACCTTGTGTGGCTAGGAAACACTAGCCACCAAGGACCCCTCTACAACCAGGAATCTCTGGTTGCAGGGTATGCATGGGCGACCAAGAAACCCTAGCTGCCAGCTTACCCCATGCGGCCAAAAATCCCTTACTGTAGGGACACCTAGGCAGCTAAGAAACCCTAGCCACCAAGGGTTTCCCTTGCAGTCAAGAATCCCTAACTATAGAGGTTCTGCCCTACCTAGCTAAGAGCAGCATGGCTGCTCTCAATCTATTGCAGGTGGTCAGGTTGAGAGCCTCTTCTAGAGCTCTCGGCCAAGGCTGCAAGCAACCTTTGGCCAACCTATAGGGCAACAATATTTACTGCCCTTTCTCCTTTGCATCAACAATTTTGATACCAAAATGTATCTCTAAAATAGTTTTTAATAAAGAAAGGAGGTGTAGTTCCAGATTTGAAAACTATAACAAAAAATCATCACAATCATACAAAAATAATTCTACACGATTCATCAACACATAGTTTAAAAAAATTAATCTTTGCAAGAATCAACCTGCCTCTGATACCACTATTGGGAAACCTAGACAGAGCAACACATGCATAGTGGAAGAACAAAAAACAAAAATCCTAAATTTTTCACAGAAAAATATTTTCATTATCATGCAAAAATTGGTATACAAAAAATGCAAAATTGAAAAACCGTACATATGTATAAGATGTACTACCTAGAAAGATCGTATATCCTTGAAAACTTTCAAATATATAAGAGAGGATGAAGGAGGTCAGATGTCTGCCTCTCTAGTAGTGATCCATATAGCAGGTGGGGAGACGATGCTCTTGAAATCATTGTATGATCTTCCTCTTCACGCATACCATGAAGGCTACACCATGATCAAGAAGGGGCCAGCCCTTCTTATTATCCACATGCCCCAAACTAGGGCTGTTGGCTGAGAAGCAGACGAAGAGAGGAGAATAAGAGGTGATAGCCATAAAGCGTCTAGCCTATGCCCCTTTGGTTCTCCCATATTTATAGAGATCCTTATCAATTTAATCATAATAGATCCTACTCTATTGGGTACTAGATCTCTATCCAACTACCCAAGCCTCTTGGATTAATTGATCTTTACCCAATAATCTCTTATTGACTCTTATTGAGTCTCACCTAGAAGATCCAATAATTCATAGGCTTATTGGATATCTAATAATATAGGAGCTCTAGTGGATATCTCATATCCGAATCTCTACTTATCACAACATCTATCATATGTGTATGACCCTCTAGGCTCAATATAAAGTCAGCCATGAGTCATACCTATTAGAACTTCTTTTGACCCAATGAATTATTATCTCCATAATAATTCACTCGACTCGTCGACTACGAACGTACTAGGCTACTACACCATAGTCCCTAAACGGTCCTATCTATCCTTAGTTATCATATATTTATAGTTCTTTATCCATTTAATATCCTAAAGATTGCATAATGCTATCAGGCCTACACGGAATCTACTCGAGCCTTGCTCTAATCGGATTCTCTTAGAGAACTTCTTCTCTCTCAATCCAAATAACCCTGGCCAAGGATTTGCCCGAGCAAGAATACATAAAATATTTCTCTCATGACACCCAGAGCAGATGATCCTCTATCAACACCCAATTGCCCTCGTAAGGTTGGCTGCGACTCCTAATGACCAACTATACTAGATCTAGATCTTCTAGACCTATAAGTCTAGTATCAAAGAATGAAGTGCTTATACAGGATATTCTCAGTATCTCAAGTCTAAGGACCAGATGCATAAGTGGGATGACGGAATCATTGTTTAATAATGAAGTATCATCAACCATCCAGCATTCCGTGAGCGGATCAATCAGTGAACTTATTCTCCAATAAGCACCTACACTATATACCTAGTGTTCTTACATGAGTAGCTATGAGATTAGCCGACTCCATCATATGAATGAGTATACAGCATACTGGTATATCTGGTTATCTCGATGTCCCTCTCGAGTAACTTGTAATCGGGATTATTTAGGGTCTGTGTTTAAAAGTGAATCGATTTAATTATCATGATCTCATCACGATCTGATTTCCATTGCATGGATCCATAGACATCACAATATATACAACATGTAATAGAAATAAAAAATAATAATAATAATAAAAACAAAAGACTATAGCGTGTCACATGTGTCATCACTCACGTGATTGGCTTAAAGGGCACCTAATGTTAGGGATCGAGCGGCATTAAGAGGGGGGGGTTGAATTAGTGCAACGAATAAATACGATAAACTTTGATGATTTTAAACAAGTTTCGAAAACTTCATACGAAAAGAGTAACATTTCGATCAAAACCATTTCGATTGTATTGAAAGCGTACGTAAGAAGATGAGGGCAGTGAACTTAGCAAAGTAAAGGTTTACAAAAAGATAAAGGTATGAACATGAATACAAATCGTTTTTATAGTGGTTCGGTCATCCGACCTACATCCACTCCCGATTCCTCTTCGCTTGAGGCCACTGGCTTTCCACTAGCTACCATCCTTGCAACGGGCAAGGATGAACTCCCTTACAGCACCTCTCCTTTTGACGGACTTCGGAGGTAACCCTTACAAGGCCTCGCACCCATCTCTTGGACTAGAACACACTTAAAGCTTAGAAGGAAAATTTTGACACTATTTTAAGAGAGTTTTCCCTTTTTCTTTCTTAGTTCTAGATACCCTTTCAATCATGAATGAGAAGTGTATTTATAGGCCTTAAGAGGATTCAAATTTAGAGTCCAAATTTGAATCACTTTTGTATTTCCCGATGCTGGCGATGCCACTGCCTGTCAGTGTTAGACACTAACAGTGTACTGGGCGGTGCCACTGCTTGGGCTTGCTGCCTAGCGACGGTACCACTGCCAGCCAACGATGCCAATGCCTAGGCTCTCGACCATTGGGCGGTGCCACCGCACCAGCCTGGCGATGCTACCGCCCAGGCTCTCGACCATTGGGCGGTGCCACCGCCCGGCTCACTCTAGCTCACTGGTTGGGCCTTAAACTCAGCCCAAATCAGTTCGAAAAAAGGCCCATGTGGCTCCTACTTGGTTTATAGGATTAACACCTAATCCTAAATCAAATTACGTACTAACTATGAATTTTAAAGATATTTCCTAAGCTATTACAAAGTTCACAAGTCAAGACTTCTTCTAGCAAGATTCCGACAGTCTTCTGATGAACCCTCGAAAACCATTCTGCGGACTCCCGGCAAGCTCCTGGACTTTACGATGATCTTGACGAGTTCCAACAAGCTTCTTTGGTAAGCTCCGATCTTTCTTGGCAAGCTCCGCGAACTTCCAACGAATCTTTCGGCGAACTTCTGAAAACCCTTCGGTAAGCTCCCTACTTGTTCTCGGCCAGTTTCGACAGCACTCCCAATGAATCTTCAGACTTCCGTCGAACTCTTGAACTCCCAACGATCCATCACACTTGTCTTCTAGCACTTTGTTTCGCTTTACGTCTTCATCGTTATCGTAGTTAATCTTGTACATACACAAACAAAACTCTACTTCAATCTAGACAATTATTACAATGCGAATTGACATTCAATTGCCCGACATGTCATTGGTCGGTGCTTCATCCGATTCTTTAGCACATCGTCCTCTCTTGCGTTTTGTTATCCAATCAACGATTGACCTCTACAACTCCGATATCCTTGGCACAACACGCTCTTCTTGGCTCGATGCTCGGCGTCCGAAGCCTTCTGCCGATTATTGACCGAACCTCCGACTCGACATCCAATATCCCAACATAATCACCCGACGCAACATCAATTCCTCTAGCGTCAACTATCTAATCCTGATCGATAGTAGACCTGCGTCACTCAAAACGCAGTTAGATCACAAAACACAATAAATTAGTTTCATAATCAAAATCCGAGATTCAACACATATAACTAGCATCTTAGCTATCCAAGTTAGAAAGACTTTGACCAACTAGAAGCTTAGACGACATGTCTTGAACCCCTTTGCAAGAGCCCTAAGGCACCCACATTCTAGCATCAAGTAAAGCATGCTCATTGGATGCCACGATTGAGCTGACGTGGAGAATAAAAGTTATATCATCCCTACCTGGCACACACCACACACCCCCCGCCCCTCCCCCACAGCAGTCCATGGCGGGCATTACGAACCGACCCTAGCAGCCATTGAGGGCAGTGGTCCTCGGGCTACCAAATAGACTAGCACCCTCATTTGGTTGGCTCTTGCAAATGACAAGTATAGGGAGCTGTACGGACTAGTCATTTATATAAATGAACCAGAGAAGAAGGATGACCAAAGGGGGATGGGTGACCCCTTGGCTTCCTATGTATAAGAATCGATCTCACTTTAAATCCCCTCGTCCTCACCACTCCATGAAAAGCTAATTTGATTGTTAGAGGGGTTGGCTTGGGAAATCCTTCCCCCCTTGATGTCGACCTTTATGCAGGATCCCTGAGAGATTAGATCCATGCCAGATGTGAGAAGGCCTCCTCAAATCCACCTCAACCTCCTCATTCCCTCTGTCGATCGCCTTGCTCGATTCCACGAGGGCCACCTGGATGATCTTACGCCTTCGAGATAAGACCGAGCTGTATCGATCTTCGTTCGACGGTATTGAGGCAGTAACATGTTTATCCTAAAAACTTAATTTGATGCCTTGATAGTTCATAAGTTAGAAGATGAGCATTCAACAAATATTTTGGATCAACAAGTAACTTCAACAAGGCCCATAAGATCAGTTCATATGTTAAAGTTCCTATTTAAAGAATATAATCCCATGCATAACTCTTTAAAAAAAATCTTTGTGTCACGAGCAAGAGGAACTAGTGCAATAGTCAAGGCCACACAGAAGCACAACTCTCATACTTCATCATTTATCTGATCACAAGAGAAGATAGCCCAAACCAGGGCCTTTTTGAGAAGCACACCCCCGTCGGTGATGCTCACCACACACCTCACCCCCTTGGAGCAGACTATAGCCTGCAGCTATCCCATTAGCTATCACGTAGAACCTGCAAGTCCAACCAAAACCCTTATGGACTCGGTAATCTGAATCTTATGCCATCATAAGAAAATGATGCAAAGAAATGAACTAGCATTCATCATAACTGCACAAGAAATAAGAAGAATGGGCTTACACCAGAGCTTTCATGTCGGTGAACTTGGCCTTCTTCACCACGGAGCAGAACTCCCAAACCCGGGTCAGACCCCACTAGAGCAGCAGGAAGAACCCCAAACCCACACGTGACACACCACAGAACAACCTCAGCCACCTTCATCTGCCTCTCCACAGCTTTCAGCTTCCCATCGCCAGGGTACACAGGCACAGTCCCCGGGCTTCCCCCAACCCCGGGCCTCATTTTCTCACCTTAAAATCCTTGAGAACAGACAAAACAATGAAGCTTCAGAAGCAAACACTCTCTTTTGGTTTTATAGCCAAAGCTGCCACAGCCCCACGTCTCTCCTACAAAAGGTGGCAAGTGGCAATCCCAGGCGCATTAAATAGCTTGTGAATGAGGCGGGGTTGTCATAGACTGGAATAGTCTTCATCGCCGGAACCAAGGAAGAAAGATTGAATACCATTTAAAGAATTTGGTGGTGGGTGACTCATGAGGTCGGTCCCATCTGTAGCACAAACGAACAGGGTCTAATGCATGCAGTGAGTGAAATCATGGAAGTGTTGTGCATTTGCAGCAATAACGGGGAGGTGGCTTTGAAGTTTTAACTGCAGGAGACAACACGATGGATCCATGATTTTGGCTAAGGTGGGTTTGTCCTCGTTTGTAATGAGAAGTCCTTCACATCTTTGGAGCCATTGGTGGACTCATCAACACTGCAATATTTTAACTGGATAACATGCTTAAGTGTTCGGAAAAAATATGCTAATACGGAATAATTCTTTTCCCTGTTTGTGTATCAAAATAAATTTCTCATCAAAAATATCAACTTGATATTATAAGTAAATATTAATCAGAATAATATAAATAACAGAACAACTGATCAAACACAAGTGTGATCGAATTTTCAATGTGGAAAACCCAATGTGAGAAAAATCACGGGACCGTAGTCCACTTCAAACTTTCACTATCACCAATAATGATAATAGGTTTACAATATGTCATCTCTAAAAAAACAAGAGGATCATAATAACATCAAGATCAGATATCTTGGTTCAACAACAGTGCATCATCATCGTATAGATGGATCTTATCTAAGAAAAACTTTAGATCTCACCAAGTAAGCATAGTAGGAAAGCACCTTAGAAAGGATAAACCATAGATCGATACCGTTAGGATTGTAGAGTTTACTGCAAAGATTCTCCACATCAAATCTGGGCCAAAACCGACGAAGTTTGACCATCGATCGTCAAGCAGAAAACTCATAATCCTAGTTTTTTTCTTTCATCTTTCTCTCTCTCTTTCCTTTCTCACACTGTGCTATCACACGCTACACGATGCATGCTGCTGTTATGTTTCCTCAACTGCACTACACACCTTCAAAAGAAACCCTTGGCTTCAATTTAATTAACTGATTTGGGCACAGGCCCAATTATCTGGTCCAAGCCCACCTATGGGCTGGACCCAACAATTCTCTCCTTTCAACTCATATGGTGGGCTGTACTAAGTCCGCTCTTCGTCTACAAGCTTCAAGCTTCTCCTTAGGCAACTTTACCAAGTTATAGGTGTGGTTCTCAAGTAAGGATTTCATCTCTTCTTACATGACTTTAACCCACTCATTCTTGTGCTCATGTAGAATAGTTTCCTGGTAAGTTTCTGGCTCTCCCCCATCAGTAAGCATAACATACTCATGTGGAGGATATCTTGTAGAAGGTTGTCGCTCTCTTGTGGATCTTCTCAATGGAATCTCAACTAGTGGTGGAGGTGCTTGCTAAGTTGGTTCAACTTCATCAACTGTAGGAGTATCATCACTAACATTCTCACCACATTCTTCTTCATCATCTCCCCCATGATCATCATGAACTATAGGTGGAGGAACTGAATCCAAACTCCAAGGAATATAAACAAAGGTTTCTGGCTTCTTAACATTATCACCATTATCAAATAATTGGTCTTCAAGAAACACAACATCTCTGCTTCTAACAATCTTCTTATTCATTGGATCCCATAATTTGTACCCAAACTCTTCATGACCATATCCCAAGAAAATACATGCCTTTGCCTTATTATCAAGCTTGGATCTCTCATCTTTGGGAATATGTACAAATGCTTTACACCAAAAGACACTCAAATGATCATAAGATATATCTTTCCTTTCCATACTTCTCTAGAACATCACCTTTCGAGGAGCTGATGGAGAAAGATTTATCAGGTCAACTGTAGTTCTCATAGCCTCCCCCTAAAATGACTTAGGTAACTTGGCATGGAAAAGCATATACCTAATCCTTTTTTCAATAGTTCTGTTCATCCTTTCTGCCATACCGTTTTGTTGAGGAGTTTTGGAACTATTTTCTTAAGCCTGATATCATGAAACCTGTAATAATTCTCAAAAGGACCCCTGTACTCGCCATCATTATCTGCTTGAACACTCTTTAGCTTTCTGCCAGTTTCTCTTTCAACACTGATATGAAATTCTTTGAAGACATTGAGTACCTGTTCCTTAGATTTCAAAGCAAAAGCCCAAACTTTTCTAGAATGATCATCAATAAAAGTAACAAAAATAAAAAGCACCTCCAAGAGTTCTAGTTTGCATAGTACAGGCATCAGTATGAACTAAATCAATAATATTTGATCTTCTGGATGGTGGATAAGTATGAAATGCAACTCTATGTGTTTTTCCAACTAAACAATGATCATAAGATTTAAAAGATGTACCTTGCAACTCTGGTAAGAACTGTTTTCTAGCAAGAGTTTGAAGTCCCTTCTCGTTGATATGACCAAGCCTCTTATGCCAAAGATCTATGCTTTCGCCCTTTTGAATTGCATTAATCTCTCCTTTGTGTAGCTTAGCTTCCATAGTATAAAAAGAGTTCAACTTCTTTCCTCTCGTCACAACTAGAGAACCTTTAGTGAGCTTCCATTTGCTTTCTCCAAAATAATGTGTAAATCCCTTATTATCAAGTCTACCTGTAGATATCAAATTCAGACAAATATCTAGAACATGTCTAACATCTTTGAGTATCAATTTGCTCCCAGTACTGGTCTCTAAGCAAATATCTCCAATATCCATAATCTTGGATGTACCATTGTTTCTCATTGCCAAAATCACCAATAATGTAGGATCTGAATAAATCATGAAGTAACATGGAATGAAGCACCAGAGTCAATTACCCAATTGTTATCCTGAGCTGCAAGACTAACACATCCATCATCACAAACAGTAATAATATCAACATGGAATGTATTGGTTTCCTTTTTTTTTTCTTTCTTTCAAATTCTATTACCAAAATCAACATCTTTCTTGTGGCCTATACATTGGAAATACCGATATCTCTTCTAGACTTAGAAGTAACATGTGGATTTCTACTATGACACGTCTTTCCATCATCACAAGTGTACAAGAAGAAGATGATTTCCTTCGGCATCTTCATTCATAAACTATCTTTAACCATGTCTATAGTTGAGTTCTCTCGGCATGGAGTTACAAATTTCACCACATACATTTCCCAACTTTACGGTAAAGAGTTTCTCGCATTTCATGATCTATATTCATTTTCATAGCAACCAACTTGTTTGCAAGACTTTAAAATAAGTTTATGTGCTCAACAATGTTGTCACCATCTTTATACTTCAAATTAACAAGCCTTCTAAGGAGAGAAATTCTATTTCCCACTATCTTTTCATGAAACAAATTTTCTAGCCTCTCGCAAACAATTATTATAAAAAATATGCTCATGCAAATTTATATTCATCCATCTTCTAATATAAGCAATAGATGTTGGATCTCTCATTCCTCCTCTTCCATAGTAGAGGGTTTTTCTTTAACTTTGATGGCTTATACAAATCTTTGCAATGAGCAAATCTTCCATCATACACCCAAAGTAGAATAATTTGATGAGTTTAATTTAATCATACCTCGATTCTTCCATTTATCACACAAGAAAATTAGTAGCAAATAACAAGCTGATACCACTTGTTGGGAAAAAGATCCTCCTGCGGAATAATTCTTTTTTCTTTTGTATCAAAATGGGTTCTCATCAAAAATATCAACTTGATATTATAACTAATCAATATTAATAGCGAACAAGATCAAACACAAGTGAGACTGAATTTTTAACGTGGAAAACCCTGGGAAAAACCATGGACCATAGTCCACTTAAATTTCCACTATCACCAATAATGATACGTTTATAATATGTCTTCTCTAAAATAACAAGAGGATCATAATAACATCAAGATCGGATAGCTCAACAATGCATCATCATCGTATAGATGGATCTCATCTAAGAAAAACTTTAGATCTCACCAAGTAAACATAGTAGGAAAGCACCTTAGAAAGGATAACCCATAGATCGGTACTGTTAAGATTGTAGAGTTTACTGCAAGGATTCTCCACATCAAATCTAGGCCAAAACTGACGAAGTTTGGCCACCGATCATCAAGCAGGAAACTCAGAATCCTATTTTTTTTCTCTTTCTCTCTCTCTTTCCTTTCTCTCACTGCGCCGCCGCACGCTACAGTTCTGTTTTCTTAATTACACTACACACCTTCAAAAGAAACCCTTGGCTTCTATTTAATTAATTGATTTGGGTTCAAGCCCAATTATCGGTTTATATTCTCCCCTTCAACTCATATTAACTAAGCCTTCTACAAGCTTCAAGAGAGAAATTATAGGTGTGGTTCTCAAGCAAGGATCTCATCTCTTTTGCATGACTTTAACCCACTCATTCTTGTGCTCATGTAGAATAGCTTCCTAGTAAATTTCTGGCTCTCCCCCATTAGTAAGCATAACATACTCATGTGGAGGATATCTTATAGATGGTTGTCGCTCTCTTGTGGATCTTCTCAATAGAATCTCAACTAGTGGTGGAGGTGCTTGCTAAGTTGGTTCAACTTCAAAGTAGGAGTATCATTAACATTCTCACCACATTCTTCTTCATCATCTCCCCATCATCATGAACTATAGGTGGAGGAACTGAACCCAAACTCCAAGGAATATAGAGGCTTAACATTATCACCATTATCAAATAATTGGTCTTCAAGAAATACAATATCCTTGCTTCTAACAATCTTCTTCCAAACTCTTTCCATATCCTAAGAAAATACATACCTTTGCTTTATTATCAAGCTTGGATCTCTCATCTTTAGGAATATGTACAAATGCTTTGTACCCAAAGACTCTCAAATGATCATAAGATATATCTTTCCCTTTCCATACTCTCTCTGGAACATCGGAGGAGCCGATGGAGAAAGATTTATCAATAGTTCTCATAGCCTCCCCTAAAATGACTTAGGTAACTTGGCATGGAAAAGCATATACCTAATCCTTTTTCAATAGTGTTCATCCTTTCTATAATTTGAGTTTTGAACTATTTTTTAATCGATTAACCCTCAATAATTCTCAAAGGACCCTGTACTCGCCACCATTCTTTTCGAACATTTCTCTTTCAACACGATATGAAATTCTTTGAAAACATTGAGTACCTGGTCCTTAGATTTCAAAGCAAAAGCCCAAACTTTTCTAGAATGATCATCAATAAAAGTAACAAAATAAAGAGCACCTCAAGAGTTCTAGTTTGCATTGACATCAATTATAAACTAAATCAATAATATTTGATCTTCCTGGATGGTGGATAATATGAAATGCAACTCTATGTGTTTTTCCAACTAAACAATGATCATAAGATTTAAAAGATGTCTGGTAAATAGCAAGAGTTTGAAGTCCTCATCGTTGATATGAAAGCCTCTTATGCCAAAGATCTATGCTTTCACCCTTTTGAATTATAATCTCTCCAATTATATAAAAGAGTTCAACTTCTTTCCTCTCGTCACAACTAGAGAACCTTTAGTGAGCTTCCATTTGCTTTCTCCAAAATAATGTGTAAATCCCTCATCATCAAGTCTACCTGTAGATATCAAATTCAGACAAATATTTGGAACATGTCTAACATCTTTGAGTATCAATCTGCTCCCAGTACTGGTCTCTAAGCAAATATCTCTAATACCCACAATCTTGGATGTACCATTGTTTCCCATTCTAACATTGCCAAAATCACCAGCAGTGTAGGATCTGAATAAATCATCATGAGAAGTAACATGGAATGAAGTACCAAAGTCAATTACCCAATTATTATCCTGAGCTACAAGACTAACACATCCATCATCACAAAAAGTAATAATATCACCTTCAGTAGTAACTGTATTGATCTCCTTTTCATTTTTCTTCCTTTCATTCTATTCTCGCTTCCAAAATCTATGATTTCAATATATCTGGCTTCTGGAAACATGATATCTCTTCTAGACTTGGATCATAACCATGGATTTCTATCAAGATGCACGGAAGAAGATCCTCTGTTCTTGGCGCATCTTCATTCATTAAACTATCTTTAACCATGTCTATAGTTAGAGTTCCCTCTGGTGTGGAGTTATAAATTGTCACCATATACGTTTCCCAACTTTCTGGTAAAGAGATGAGAAGTAGCAATCCCTGCATTTTATGATCTATATTCATTTTTATAGCAACCAACTTGTTTGCAAGACTAAGAAAAATGTGCTCAACAATGTTGCCACCATCTTACCTTCAAATTAACAAGCCTTCTAAGGAGAGAAATTCTATTTCCCACTATCTTTTTGCAAAGGATTTTCTAGCCTTTGCCAAATAATATAGACTCGGTTTCATTAGGATATGTCATGCAAATTTATATCCATCCATCTTCTAATATAAGTAATAGCTTTCCTATGTTGGACCTTCCATTCCTCCTCTTCCATAGTAGAGGGTTTTTCTTTAACTTTGAAAGGCTTATACAAATCTTTACAATAGAGCAAATCTTCCATCATACGTCTCCAAGTGGAATAATTTGATGAGTTTAATTTAATCATACCATCTGATTCTTCCATTTCAATCACACAAGAAAATTAGTAGCAAATAACAACCGCTACTCGATACCACTTGTTTTTCGCGAATAATTCTTTTCCCTCTTTGTGTATCAAAATGGGTTCCTCATCAAAAATACCAACTTGATATTATAAGCAAATATTAATCAGAACAATATTAATAGCAGAACAACTGATCAAACACAAGTGAGACCGAATTTTTAACATAGAAAACCCAATATGAGAAAAACCATGGGACCGTAGTCCACTTCAAATTTCCATTATCACCAATAATGATAACAGGTTTATAATATGTCTTCTCTAAAATAATAAGAGGATCATAATAACATCAAGATCAGATATCTTGGCTCAACAACAGTGCATCATCATCGTATAGATGGATCTCATCTAAGAAAAATTTTAGATCTCACCAAGTAAGCATAGTAGGAAAGCACCTTAGAAAGGATAAACCATAGATCGGTATCATTAGGATTGTAGAGTTTACTGCAAGGATTCTCCACGTCAAATCTGGGTCAAAACCGACAAAGTTTGGCCACCGATCATCAAGCAGAAAACTTAAAATTCTATTTTTTTTTTCCTCTTTCTCTCTCTCTTTCCTTTCTCTCACTGCACCGCCGCACGTTGCACGCTGCAGACTGCTTCGCTCGCTACTTTCTATTTCCTCAACTGTACTACACGCCTTACATTAAATTATCTGGTCCAAGCGCACCTATGGCCCCAACATTAAGTAAATATATCTCAGAGCACAAGCAGCGCATCAGAACCTAAAAATATAATAATGATCATAGAAGGTATCTTGATCTGTTGCGACAATGACGTTCGATAGCTTGTCCTTAGGCTCTTTAGTCTCAAGTCCAAATACATTGATGTTTTGCATCTTAAAGCACTTCATCATATGATTAGTCTCAACTATCATAAGAAAACTTTTGATACATTTGGGTGGACTCACCGTGTTGGAGTATGATTGAAGTTCCAATTCTAGGAGAGGAAGTCGTTTTGGAACGTCTATTCCTCTAAATGCACATGATGATGGGAACTCGTGTTTGGGACCTTCTGAGACTGAAGGCAAGGTTAACCGCAATGAGCGTTGGAAGCGAATTCTCGGTTTTTACCATGGATGTCCTTCTCGGCCTATATTGATCTCTTAGAATTGTGGGATGAGCATGATCATCGACGGATGGATACAAAAAGAACAAAGAGATACGAAGCAAAAGCAGAGACTGAGAGACAGTATTTCAAAAATAATAAGCTATTATGGTTAATAAAAGGTTTTAGGTTTAAAATTTCTATTTTATTTTATTTTTTTATCGCTTTGATTTTTTGACACCCATCATCTTTCCGAGAAATCCGTTAACAAACTTTGGAATTAGTTTCACAAGTAGCTGTAGAACGAATGAAATGAACATCCTGTGGAACCTCCTGTAGGATTCATAACGAAGAAGTTAAAATCAATGGATTTAATCTGCAGCTGATGTACAAGTCCAATTGATGGCTGACCCATTGATTAGAAATGTTCTCCCAGTGCGATGTTTCTGGAATCAAGTTTCAGGGCAAAATCTACTGTCAGGCAAACAATCCAGCTTGGAACAGATTAATCTCTACCACAAGATAGATAGCTTGAACTTGAAATGCCAAATTCTACATAGAAGGCAATCAATTCATACGTACCCAGCCCTTTTTTTGTTATGAGCCTTGGATTTCGTACACAAGCATCTATCTCAGCTGTTGTGTTCTTTTACCTCCCAAGTTGGAGAACAAAAAACCTCTCTTCTGCAAATCTCATGTTCACGTCAGGTATAGTTGAAAAATACCATATATTGATCTTAGTCATTACAAAGCGTCACACAAGGTTGTTACAAGACATGAGGAATAAGAAAAATAATCATCATTTCTGGCCAAATGATCTGTAATTGCAACTGAAAGTTCGAAAAGCAAAGTTTCATGTGGTTACAGGACACGAGGAATAAGAAAAATAATCATCATTTCTGGCCAACGATCTGTAATTGCAACTGAAAGTTCGAAAAGCAAAGTTACGTGTGACAAATTATGATGAAAGTTTCATCTAAAAACCACTGAACTTTCATTATCGGTTATAGATTGTAACAGATAACAACTAAAAATCAATCATCTTCTAATCAGCAACTCAGGAGAACTGCATTCCCCAAGTATGATTATATTGGCCAACATTACCAGTCATCACGGTCATTATCTTAAAACTTGGCATAGCATGAAGCAATTATCCAGAATTCAGCAGATAACATCATAATGTCCATGCAAAATTAAATTTCAGAAACATAAGGATGTATTAATAGCTAAAGATTGCCTGGAGGAACTAATTCCTCAACGGTTATAATTTCACAGATAATATGCCAAAGTGGGTATAAATAAAGCATAATAAAGAAGACTTGCATCAAGTTTTTGATGAGTTACAAAAAGATTATATCCGGAGAACAATAGACCACAGGAACATCTGAGTTCAACAAAAATTTCTGCAATTGAAGTTAGTACTACAAGAATGTTGCTCCTGGAACATTAAAGTAACATGATCTTATTATATCACAAGGATCTGATAAAATTACAGCATTTGGCCCAAAACTCATGGTAGTATAGAATGCTCGAAGCTATTCCCCTATAGTCATAATTATAGCCTGCCTATCTACAACTCTCAATAAATAAAAAATTATATCTCCTACATGGAATCTCCAAACTATAACCAAAACATATGAATCAACAAAATACAATTGCAAATCTGTTTACATTAATAATACAACATTGCAGCAGATGAGCATTACCTCTGTTCTTTCAGTGGTACCTTGAAAGGTATTTGTTATGTAGAGCTGGCGGCTGAGTGCTCCTGGACAAAAATTACAATCAGAACATCTGCTTAATCAGACAATAATCTTCTAATCTTCATGACAATGCATTTGAATTTGAACATTTAGGACCAGCTTTCTAGGAACTGATAAAAGAGTTAGCAGTCCAATTCTGCTGGAGATGTTCAACAATTAATGACTGCACCAAAATATAAGTTCATAAATAGAAGGTTACCAGCAAAAAATGCAGGGTCTGGAACAGTAAGTATCAAAAGTAAAATAATAATGTACTTGATGGTTTAAAAATCGACTCCAAACCAGCTGCATATGTGCCTCCTTTTTCTACTTGGGTGCTCCAACGTTAATTAGTTCATTAGGCTTTTGAATAGAACAAAGAGCTTAGCTTGCTGCAAACTGCATTTGTTTCTCTAAATTGCTAGTAATTAATCAATTTGTTTTGAGTTCTGGGTCATCACATTTTAATCAGTTTTACTTTTTTCTTGCAATTGTTGCATATTGGAAAAGGATCTCTTATGAAATGATTTATTTTATGTAGAAAAGGCTCATAGCAGTTTAACATTCATATTTCTGACCAGGTGCCTGGTAACATTGTTATGTTCCATAAATCAGAAAATTTCCCATAGAAACAAGTGATTTTGGAACTTGTATGGTGCATAAAGTGCCCTGGCCCAGCTCAGAGACATTCCAGGGGATGCTCTTGAGCACCAGAAACAACAATCTATTATGTAAGAAACATTAGCTGTTACTAAGGAGACTCGATAATGTATTGATGAATGTCTTTGTGCAATCAACTTCCACAAAATTAATAGGAATAAGTGTGCAACATGGCTTACCAAACCAGAATGTCCAGAAGGTTGGTTAAGCTTGAACGACTGCCATGTTGCTCCATTGCTCTCATGTCAACCATTATCTCCTGTCACTCAACACCTTGAGATCGCTAGATACATGCTTTAGGTGAAGGCCAGAATCATGTCAGAAACCTTTTATCTCTTATGAAACTCCATCTACCATGTCAGACTCAAAGAAATGTGCTACAGCAGAGTAGAGCTGTCGTTCATCGAAAGGCTTCGAGACATAATCATCCATACCACATCGTAGACATTCTTCATGTGTTGCCTGAATTACATCAGCTGTCATGGCCAGTATAGGTACATGCCAATGTGTTTTATTACCATACAATTCCAGTGATGCATCTCCAGAGTGAATGAGCCCATTGACTCTATTTTCCATGAGACGGATTTGTCTTGTGGCTTCAAAGCTGCAGATAATTGTAGTACCAGTAAGAAAAATATCTAAAAATCTGAGAAGGAAAACCCATAACAAACCAAAAAATTATGTAAACTTATTGATCAAATCTCAAGCAAAGATATTGGGTAGATGACTAAAATGATATATTTATATCTATATGCATAAAAATTATGATTTGTTTCTCAAAATTCTTGGATAAAGGAGTCAATTAAAATTAAAAAAACAGCTAGAAATCAATCAACAAGGGTTGTACCAATTGTTCAAGCTAAAAATACGAAATTTTGAGGAAAATGCAAATAAAAAGAAAGGAAATCTAACATAAATTTTTAGCTCAGTAACAATAGAGTCAAAACAGAAAGATTATAACAGATAAAATCAATCAGTAGTTTTGAGATTCAGAGAACTTAAAATTAGAATGCTGGCAACAACCTTCAAGGAAGGGCAGTTACCAAATCATACTCTCAAATTGAACAACTGGCACTAGTTTGCAGACACAAAATGACAAGGAGCAAGAATAAGTTTGTCAAAATAGATTGGTCTGTTGAGAATAGAGCTCTATGCAATGGTTCTAAAAAATAAGAAAATAATATTGATTACAAAGCCTCATATGACATGTATGGTCGTTGAATTGGACTTTATGCAGCATAGCAAATATATATATCCAAGCCAGAAAAGATATCCATCTTGTAGATAATCAGAAAGGACAAAGAAAAATACCCATCCATCTCTGGCATTTGAACATCCATAAAGCAAGCATCAAAATTGTGTGGAGGTTGTAGCATTCTAATAGCCTCCTTCCCACTGTCAGCACTTGTAACTAAAGCACCAAATTTCTTCAGAACACCAGCAGCAACTTTACGGTTGACTGCATTGTCATCAACAACCAGGATGCTTTTTCCACTGAGAAGACTTTTAAGCGGTACCAGTTGCCTCTTCAATTGCTGCCTCTTATGCCCTACACCTAATGCTTTCCGTAGACAAGCAGCAATCATACTCAGGCGCAGTGGCTTCAGTATACTATCAACGTATCCTGCCGACTTCAGGTCATGAACCTCTGAGGGGCTTAGGGAAGTTGCTACCAGAAACATTTTTGGACTTTCGTGAGGCATCACTGTACCGTTTCGCCTGTGATCTAAAAGACGGCGTGGAAATAATATGCCCTCACCCTCACCCCAAGCATCTTTATCAACAAGTACCATGTCTAAACGCCCTCGCCCACTGCACAACAAATATTACAAGCATCACTGATAATGCATCAAGTATTTATTTGTGTAACTTTAACTGTGGTCTTACTACTAGGAGTTCCAGGCTAATATTGAGTTATCATGAAAGATTCACATTTCAAAATGTGGACATTGGAGCATATCCTGTTGTCCCTTCTTTTATTTAAAAAACAATGCTAGTTTTATTTATTGTACTCCCAAATCCTTAGAAGAAAAACAAGATTAACATGGAAATTGCTGAAATGAATATAGTTTATTGCTTAAAAATTGCTTGCTAGTTATAATGAATCTGAATAATGTGACAATCCATGAAAGTTTGGGTACTAAACCTTCAATTTAAAATATAAAGGAACAGAAGCATGAATAGGTTGAAGACACAAGTGAGATTGTACTGAGTATGTAACAGAATACAGCTGGTGAGAAATACAGCAGAAATTCAAGCATTTCATGTTGTAGGACATTACATGATAGTAATATTATTTTAGCTGATTATATGGAACTTTTCAGTGCTTCATTGGTATCTTTAAAAACAAAAGTTACCTGGTACTGCATGGATCCAATATGGTACAAAGTGCAGAATCTTGGTTAGTCACAATATCAATGTGTATTCCCAACCTTTGCAAATGATACTTGAGGATTCTAGCACGAATGCTTCTCCCATCAGCAACCAGTCCTCTCATACCTTGGAAATCTGATGAAGTTGGATCAGAGTAATGCCTCTTTATCTCACCTGCATTTTTGCATCCTTGCCTGAACACAGCAGTGAAAGAAAAAGTACTGCCGATCCCAGGCTTGCTAACAAAGCCTATTTCTCCTCCCATAAGGTCCACTAAGCATTTGCTAATGCTCAAGCCTATACCAGTCCCACCATACGTCCTTGAAGTAGAACTGTCAGCTTGCATAAATGGTGTGAAAATACGACTCTGAGCATCTTGAGGTATTCCAACACCAGTATCTTCAACAGTCACCATCAAATTGATTGCATCATTACCTTCAGTTGAAGATTTGAACATTGTGAAATTCTCCCAGATTTTTTGTTTGTCTACCACATGAAACCCACTCAATGTCTCACACAGGACATTCTTTGCACTCTTAACTTCTTCGACTAGATCTACTGAGACAAATATATGCCCCATCTCTGTGAACTGAAAAATAAGCAAACCCAAATTAATTATAATATTTGCAATTGGCATCACATGTTTGCATATTGTTCAGGGAGTAGTAGTATCATAACACAGCCATAAGAACAATATTTGTCCCTGCTATCAGCAAATATAGCAGAATCAAATTGCTGATCCACATCGAATTTTCACCTTAATGCAGACAAGGTAATAAAACTGGATTAAGAAATTGGCTGAAATTAAACTTGAGAATCTCAACAATGGAAGTGAGAGTGGAAATTGATAAGAGTTGGTTCTAATGACATTTATGAAAAACTTTCCTATGTAATCTCACATTTAAGATCTGCAAGTTCTGAAGAATATTTGGAAGTTAGGCTTTCCTCTTGCCAGCACAGCATCTCAAGAGGTCTCTTATGTACTTGTCTGTACATAATGAAGAACTGGGGAGAAAAACAGCTAAAACTAGCTGGACCAGTTGAACTGAAGAATAACTAGTGTTAGTTCATTATAATTTTGAGTTTAATCAAACAATACACAGAAAGGTTGTGGCTCAACCATAATAATAGTCATAGTAAATATTGAACAAAACTGCAGCTTTACCGTGAACAGGTGAAATGCCAGGAAAAAAAATGCTAAATTATGCCATTGAACTGCTTTAACTGAGCTTTCGAAAGGTTGCTGATTCAATAAGTGTACCAGAATATCTAAATCAAATTTGAGGAAAATCATCTGGTAGCAAAAAATGAAATATTTACCTTTCAAAGAATATAAAAGATCAACATCACCAACTAAGATTGCTATATTTTATTAAAATAATTGTTGGAAGGGAACATGAACTTGGACACTTAAGTAAGCTAACACATATATTTGATCATCATGCCAACAAAAATTGATAAACTGCATGTGTGAATCTGTAATATGCTACTCTTATGATTATAGAAAAGTAAGCAATTAACCTTCACTGAATTTCCAACAAGATTTGTGATGATCTGCCTGAACCTTCCAGGGTCTCCAATCAAAATCTCTGGAACTTGTTCAGATACATACACTGCCATCTACTCTCCAAATCACCAAAACAAGAAAAGAAGAAGACAATTCAATAATTAGGTTGAAAAGCACTAGAAGTCATCAAAACATGTTAATCAAGATCTTACCTCTATGCCTTTAGCTTGTGACTTATCAGAGAAAAGAGATAGCACATTGTCCAGAACATCACGGAGATCAAAGGGAACAGCCTCTAGCTCAAGCCTGCCAGATTCTATCTTAGCCTGATCAAGGACCTCATTTATTAGACCTATTAGAGCCTTTCCACTTGATTGAGCAGTCATTGCAAAGTCCTGTTGGGTTGCATCAAGATCTGTGTCCATCAACATCTGCAACATACCTGCATTGGCAGAGATATCTTCATTACCTTCCTCTCTATATGCAATTTAACAAAAATGATGAAAACCTAACATAGAGACCAATAAGATCTCAGAAATCATTCTAAGGTTTAAAAAATGTCACAAACCTAAGACACCATTCATTGGAGTCCTTATTTCATGGGAAACTGTTGCCAGAAACTACAAATAAAGAAAATAACAGGTTAGTTCAAGAGTAGAAAAGGTACATACAGTAAGTAGAGGGAAAAGCAAATCAAGACACCCAAACTAGATATACATATCATATATATAAGATGTAAAAGAATGAACCACCTGAGATTTTGCTATATCAGCAGCTTCTGCTTGGACTTTCAGCTCTCTCATTTGACGGTAATCATCTTCTACCTCCTCAATGCGGTTCAAAGCCGCATGAAATATATGTCCAATTAGCAGAACAATTACTGCAACCCCTATTGACATAGTTATTGCTGACCAAGGCAGTGGAGGCTTGTGCTTGAATCTAGATCAAAACAACTAACTATATAAAAGGGAAGAACAGATTTTCAATTTTGTCAGCATATACAAGATTTTTAGATAAGGATGGATACCTGCAATGCATTTCATGCTTCCGGGTTGGATCCCCAAAATCAACATAACTAATATGAATCTCTCGAGCACCAGCAACATCTGGACCATACATCATAATAGGTGCCGAAACGTTTGTTGTGTCATACAAATTAACAACAACAGTTTGCTTGCTGGCAAGCTGATGAAGAAGTTTTTCCACCAAAGATGGGACATCAAATGATGCACCAAGATATCTGTTCAAGAAAATAATTGCAAAAGGTTGAGAAAAATGAAAACCTAAAGATTTTTCTTCTTCAAGCTGTTCAAAGGCAAATTGCAGAGAGAGCTTACCCAACAGTAGCTCTGACGCGCTCTTCTGCCGTGGCATTTGGAGGCAGGTTAGTGTTATACACAGCGAAAGTAAGCACCACGCCAAGGTGATTGGACTTTAAAAGATGAAAAGGAGAAGTTAAGACCCCTTTCCCAGTAGCCCGCGCTCGTAATATGTTCTCACGGTCTTCCTGGGATCAACATTAAATGAAAATATTAGGTTCAACATTGCAAAATTGTCTATAAGTTGAGAAGTAGCTGTTATCTTTAAACAATATATGTAAATGAGTTCGAGCTCTTTATTGCACAGTTTACAACATATCAAAAGAAAATGTTTGTACAGTTACACAAGTAAAATAAGGTAGCTTGCAATAGCAAAACTGCATGGATGATATCAATTGTTGAAATGCATATGACAACAACATAACAAAGAAGTTGGTTCCCTACTTTGGCTGTGTGTCTTCAAATAGTTTTGCTTCTATGCAGAGAAAGCACATCTTACAGATACTCATGATTATCTTTTAACTTCTATATACATTCACTTCTTTTGCTAACCCTCCAACAATATAATTTGGACACCTCTACCTCCTAAAACTCCTAATTCAATCAGGTCAGGTAGATAACACACCAATCAGTTCAAAGTAATTTACCTCAATTGGAGCGCAATGAACTCATACAATCTTGCAGTTCATTTGCTATTCTTTCTATACTTGCAACTCCTGAATCATAAAGTATGAGAAACTCTAGCAGTTAAACTACCAAATATCCAATTCACTTGGGTGTTCTCATATACTCAAGGTTATCTCATGCATCTCGAGTGTTGTTGGTAAATGTTGAACCTTCTGGTAATCACTTGGTTGTGACCTCATTCTTTCAAAGAGGGTAATAAAAGACCATGAAAACCAAAGAAACCACACTAGTAGATCACCACAAATCCAATGCATTAAAGTTCTATTAGATTGGAACAAGCATTTAAGGGTAACTTGGAAATATGAACAAGCAGTATTCTTTGAACTGGCTTCCAGCTTGACACTTACATAGATAAATGATAACAGGTTTACTTCAATGCTATAAATAGTGTAACAAACTATAACTTGGTATTTGTCATCTTATGATCATACTCAAAAAACAAATTATAAGGGAAAATGGAACAAATAGATCTGTAAACTATCATGAATTTGAATATTTATTATTAGTGTATGGCAATAAGGAGATGTGATCACCTTGCCAGACATCATATCAATGGATACAATGTGAGATACTGTTTCCTGTGAGAATATAACAGGAGCATATTCATCTTGAACAGGTGAGGGATCAAGCTTCTCAGGGTTGTAGTCATCTTTAACTAGGGACTGGTACTCTGTCTCCATCTTCTTTATCTTCCATCCATGCTGCTTCTCAAACTCCTCCCTCTCCGAGTGTAATACTCTCAAAGCATATGCAACACCGCTCATCAATGGCCTTTCAAATGATGTTCTTGCTGTGTATTCAGCAAATATTTTCTGCCAGAAATATTTTAAAGTAAATAACCAGGATAATCAATTTTTCTTAAGCTACAGGTCAAAAAGAACCTTGTGCAACTGTGTAATATTAGGTCAAATAATGTGAAACCTACTAATGGTTTTAGCTGTAAGAGGATCTTTATCTTCTAAAACATACATTTTGCATATCATGCATCTTCAAAAGAAGAAAAATGAAGGTACATACTTGCCAAACTTCTCTTCTACCAACATCTTATAGGAATATCTTTGATAAATCTAGATTTTTTTTTTCTGGAGTTGACAATGGGAAACAATTAGCTCATATATGCAGTGTCCATCCTAGCTTGAACTTGTATTAAGTTAATGGCCATCACTATATACCAATATGGAATTAGTGGCCTGAAGGTTCAAAAAAATTCTCATAAAATCCAATTAAGGTTTTCCAAAGTCTTAGAAAACATCAAGATAAAGAATTTTCTTCCATAGATCTTTAAAAACACATTTCAGAAACTAGGTCACATGATGCCATAATAAAACAAGCAAAAAAAGTGCATCATAATGAATGGGATGCAAAGATAACTAAAAAAAGATAATTGATCTTCATAATTCTGCAATCACATCAAGAACTTTCAAGTGAAATAATACGTCAACAGACAAGTACCTGATCGATAGCAGAAGGTTGCTTTCCATGGTGAAAAGTTGAAACTAGAATGGCTAATGAATGCACATGATTCATGCTCACATTGAACTGATCCTGCAGCATCCGAGCTCTCTCATCACACATGTTAACAAGAGTCTCTTTCCTCCTTTCAGTAATATCTGCATTCATGCTCACAAATATCCATATGGCCACTAAGAGCCCAAGTAAGACTCCTATAACTAAGAATTTCTTACTCCATTTGCCAGTACCCTTAGAGTTTTGTGGTTTGTAATGCTTCTGCTGCTGAAACTGATCTGAGGACTTTGAAAATCTACCAAGGACAAATCCCACCAAAAAGATGACTATTCCAACCACCAGACAGAGTATGCTAAACAGTGTCTTCAAAAACATTGCATGGTGCTGTATTGTGACTTGTACTGATTCCTTCTTGTCTGAAATAGTTTCCATGTCCTATAAGAACAGTATATGGATATTTAATTAGCAAATATTGAATCCACACAACTGCAAAGAATATGGATAGCTAACTAGTCAAGAATGTCAAATCTACAAAATAGAAGATTAATCAAGTGCTTCACAAACATGGAAGCCGGAAGCATAATATGTTGGTATGGTTTTTAGCATAAACTTCATCAGCATAAATTTTACAGTGGACAAAGAATTTAATACATTGTTGGGTCCAGCCCATAGGTGGGCTTGGACCGGATGATTTGGGCAGTGAGCCCCAATTTGACTTATTAAAAAAAAAGAAAAAAGGAAGAAAAGGGGAAGTGGAGACGTGCACAAGGAGGCATGCGTGCGTGCAAACAAAAACAGTGGCGGCACAGGAAAATAATAGAGAGAAAATTAAGAGTTTGAGACTTTTGCTAAACAATCAAGCGACTAAACTTTGTCAGTTTTGGTCCAAATTTTATGTGGAGAATCTTTGCAGCAAGCTCTACAATCCTAACGGTGCCGATCTGCAGTTTGTCCTCTCTGAGATGCTTTTCTGCTATACCCACTTGATGAAACCTAAACTTTTTCCTTTCATGAAATACATTCATGGTGATAACGATATATTATTGTTGAGCCAAGATTTGTGTTCTTGATGTTATTGTGATCATTTAGTTATTCTGAAGAAGACTAATTGTAAACCTATTATCATTATAGGTGAGAGTGAAGATTTGAAGTGGACTACGATCCCGTGGTTTTTCCCGCATTAGGTTTTCCACGTAAAAATTCGATGTCTCACTTTATGATTGATTCATTGTTCTACTGTTTATGCTGCTTTGGTAAATATTTGCTTTTGGTAATAAGTTAGTATTTTGATGAGGAACTCACTTTGATGCACAAAGAGAGAAAAGAATTATTCCGCTTCAATAGTTTTTCCCATCAACTAGTATCAAAGCATCAAGTTGTTTAGTAGTAGTTTTTCTTGGGTAATTGAAATGGAAGAGTCAGACGGTATGATTAAATTGAACTCATCAAATTATTCTACTTCGAGGCATATGACGGAAGATTTGCTCTATTGGAAAGATTTGTATAAGCCCATCAAAGTTAAAAAAAAAACCTTCTACTATGGAAGATGAGGAATGAGAGGTTCAACATAGAAAAACTATTGCCTATATTAGAAGATGGATAGATATAAATTTACATGAACATATTTCTGATGAAACCAGAGTTGATATTGTTTGGCAAAGGTTAGAAAATCTCTTTATGAAAAAGACAGTGGGAAATAGAATTTCTCTCCTTAGAAAGCTTGTCAATTTAAAGTATAAAGATGGTGGTAATATTGTTGAGCACATAAGTCTGTTTTAGAGTTTTGCAAACAAACTGGTTGCTATGAAAATGAATATAGATGATAAGATGCAAGGATTATTACTTCTCAGCTCTTTATCGGAAAGTTGGGAAATGCATGTGGTAACAATTTGTAACTCTACGCTAGAAAGGATTCTAACTATAGACATGGTTAAAGACAGTTTGCTAAATAAAGATGCAAGAAGGAAAGAACAAAGAAAATCTTCTTTTAGTGCATTTGTTATTGAAAAACAAAAAAGACGTAGAAAAAGTCATAGTAGAAATCCATATGGTTATAGAGGAAGATCAAAGTCTAGAAGAGATATTAAGTATTTCCATTGCAATACGTCAGGTCACATGAAGAAAGAGTGTAGGTTTTGGAAGCGAGAACAGAATGAAAGGAAGAAAAATTAGAAAGAGACCACTACAGTTGCTATTGAAGGTGATATCATTATTGTTTGTGATGACGAATGTGTTAGTCTTGCAGCTCAAGACAGTAACTGAATAATTAATTCTAGTGCTTCATTTCATGTTACTTCTCATGGTGATTTCTTCATATCTTATACTCCTAGCGATTTTGGCAATATCAAAACGGGAAACAATGGTACATCTAAGATTGTGGTTATTGGAGATATTTGCTTGGAGACTGGTACTAGGAGCAAATTGATACTCAAAGATATTAAACATGTTCTAAATATCCGTCTTAGCTTGATATCTACAGGCAGACTTGATGATGAGAGATTTATACACTATTTTGGTGAAAGCAAATGGAAGCTCACTAAAGTTCTCTAGTTGTAGCGAGAGGAAAGAAGCTAAACTCTTTCTATATCATGAAAGCTAAGCTACACAAAGGAGAAATTAATACAATTCAAAAGAGTGAAAGCATAGATCTTTGGCATAAGAGGCTTGGTCATATCAGCGAGAAGAGACTTTAAACTCTTGCTAGAAAACAGTTCTTACCAGAGTTGCAAGATACATCTCTTAAATCTTATGATCATTGCTTAGTTGGAAAAACACATAGAGTTGTCTTTCATAGATATCTGTCATCTAGAAGATCAAATGTTATTGATTTATTTCACACTGATGTCTGTACTATGCAAACTAGAACTCTTGGAGGTGCTTTTTATTTTGTTACTTTCATTGATGACTATTCTAGAAAAGTTTGGACTTTTGCTTTGAAATCTAAAGACGAGGTACTCAATGTTTTCAAAGAGTTTTATGCTAGTGTTGAAAGGGAAACTGGAAGAAAGCTAAGGTGTGTTCGGGCAGGTAATGATGGTGAGTACAGAGGTCCGTTTGAGAATTATTGTAGGTTCTATGGTATTAGGCTTGAGAAAACAGTTCTTAAAACTCCTCAGCAAAATGGTATGACAAAAAGAATAAACAGAACCATTGAAGAAAGGATTAGGTGTATGCTTTCCCATGCCAAGTTACCTAAGTTATTTTAGAGGGAGGCTATGAGAACTATAGTTGACTTGATAAACCTTTCTTCATCCGTTCCTTTGAAAGGTACTATTCTAGAGAAAATATGGAAAGGGAAAGATATATTTTATAATCACTTGAAAGTCTTTGAGTGCAAAACATTTGTTCATATTCCCAAAGATGAGAGGTCCAAGCTTGATAATAAGGCAAAAGCATGCATTTTCTTGAGGTATGGTCATGAAGAGTTTTGATACAGATTATGGGATCTAGTGAACAAAAAGATTATTAGAAATAGAGATGTTGTGTTTCTTGAAGACCAATTGTTTGATGATAGTGACAATGTTGAGAAACTAAAAACCTTTGTTTATACTCCTTGGAGTTTGGGTCCAGTTCCTTCACCCAAGGTATGCATTACCGTACCGTACCGGAGTTTCGACGTTTCTAGTACAGATGCAGATGCGCTGCATCGAACGACGATGCGTCGAAACGTACCGTTCGGTATATATATATTTATAATTATAAATATTATATATATATAAATAGATATATATTTTCTTCTTTCCCTCGGCGACGTCGCACTCGCAACGTCGCCGAGATATCAACAGCGACGCCGCTCCCGAGGCGACGTCGTCCAAAAGTAAAAAATCTATTAAAAAATAGCCTCGGCGACGCCGCCGAGGCCGGCACGCCGCCGAGCCTCGGGGCGACGCCGAGTCTTCGGCGACGCCGCCGAGCCTCGGCGACGCACACCGAGAGTCTTCGGCGACGCCGCCGAGCCTCGGCGACGTCACCGAGGCTTCGGCGACGTCGCCGAGCCTCGCGACGTCGCCGAGCCTTCGGCGACGTCACCGAGCCTCGGGACGTCGCTGAGTATTAAAAATTAATTTTTTATTTAAAAATAAAAAATTCATACCGACCGATAGCGGGCGGTCAGCGCTCCAGTATCCTGTCGGACGAGACGCATCGCCAGTCACGGGCAGATGCAAATACTGACTTATTGCATACCTTGCCTTCACCTATAGTTTATGATGATCATGGGGGAGATGAACAATAAAATTATGGTAAGAATGTCAGTGATAATGCTCCTACAGTTGATGATGTTAATCCAACTGAACAATTTGTGTAAGCACCTCCACCACTAGTTGAGATTCCATTAAGAAGATCCACAAGAGAGCGACGACCATTTATAAAATATCCTCCACATGAGTATGTTATGCTTACTGATGAGGGAGAACCAGAAACTTACCAAGAAGCTATTCTACATGAGCACAAGAATGAGTAGGTTAAAGCCATGCAAGAAGAGATGAGATCCTTGCTTGAGAACCACACCTATAACTTGGTAAAGTTGCTTAAAAAGAAGAAAGCTCTCAAGAATTAATGGATTTATAAATTAAAGACTGAAAATAATAGCTCATAATAAAGATACAAGACACGACTAGTTGTGAAAGGATTCAGTCAGAAGAAAGATATTGATTTTGAAGAAATATTTTCTCCTATAGTAAAAATGTCCTATATCCGAATTGTTCTTGATTTGGCTGCCCGCTTGAACTTAGAAGTTGAGCAACTTGATGTGAAAACTGCATTTCTTCATGATGATTTAGAAGAAGAAATTTACATAGAGCAACAAGAAGATTTCAAAGTCAAGGGAAAAGAAAATCTAGTGTGTAAGCTTGGGAAAAACTTATATGGACTCAAACAAGTACCCAAACAGTGGTACAAGAAGTTTGATTTCTTTATGATGAGCCAAGGGTATAATAGAACCCCATCTGACTATTGTGTGTTTACAAAGAAGTTTTCATATGATGATTTGATTATTCTCCTGCTATATGTTGATGATATACTGATTGATAGCTATGATATTAGTAAAATTGAGAAACTTAAAAAAGAGTTAAATAAGGGTTTTGCCATGAAAGACTTGGGATCGGCGAAACAAATACTTGGCACGAAGATCCTTCGTGATAGGGAGAATGAGAAGATTTGACTATCTCAAGAGACCTACATTGAAAAGGTTCTTGAAAGATTCAACATAAGTAAAGCCAAAGCAGTTTGTTTTCCACTTGCAAGTCATTTCAAGCTTAGTTTAAAACAATATCCTACAAGTGATAAAGAAAAAAAAGAAATGTCCAAAGTGTCTTACTCATCTACGGTAGGTAGTTTAATGTATGCTATGGTTTCTACTAGGCCAGATATAGCTTATGAGGTTGGAGTTGTTAGCTGATTTCTCTCTAATCCTGGTAAGGAACATTAGGCAATAGTGAAATGGATATTAAGATATCTAAGAGGTACATCCAGGTTGTGTCTATATTTTGGCAGCAGTGAACCTGTGTTAGAAGGGTACACAGATGCAGACATGGCAAGTGATACTGATTTCAAGAAGTCCACTTCAAGATTCTTGATGACATTTATAAGGGGAGCAGTCTCTTGACAGTCTAAGTTACAGAATTGTATTACTCTATCAACCCTAGAAGCAGAATACATACCAATTATTGAAGCCTGCAATGAAGCTTTGTGGATGAAAAAGTTTCTACATGAATTGGGCTTGAAACAGGAAGGATTTAATGTTTATTGTGATAGTTAGAGTGTCATTCACCCCTCTAAAAATTCAACATATCATTCTAGATCCAAGCATATTGACATAAGATATCGCTGGATTCATGATGTGCTTGAAATGAAAGAATTACAGTTGGAAAAGGTGCATACCAATGAGAATGGATCAAACATGTTAATAAAGTTTTTGCCTAAGGAGAAACTTGAAGCATGTAGACGAAGAACGGGCTTTATACAGCCCACCATATAAGCTGGAGGAGGAGAATTGTTGGGTCCAGCCCATAGGTGGGCTTGGACTGGATGATTTGGGCATTGAGCCCAAATCTGACTTGTTAAAAAAAAAGAGAAAAAAGAAGAAAAGGGGAAGTGGAGACATGCGTGAGAAGGAGGCGTGCGTGCATGCGAACAAGAATAGTGGCGACACAAGAAAAGAATAGAGAGAGAGAGAGGAGAGGGAAAATTAAGTGTTTGAAACTTTTGCTAGACGATCAAGCGGCTAAACTTTATCAGTTTTGGCTCAAATTTTATGTAGAGAATCCTTACAGCAAGCTCTACAATCCTAACAGTGCCGATCTATAGTTTGTCCTCTCTAAATTGCTTTTCTACTATGCCCACTTGGTGAGACCTAAACTTTTTCCTTTCATGAACTCCATCTATGGTGATGATGATATATTATTGTTGAGCCAAGATCTATGTTCTTGATGTTATTGTGATCGTCTAGTTATTCTGGAGAAGACTTATTGTAAATCTATTATCATTATTGGTGATAGTGGAGATTTAAAGTGGACTACGGTCCTATGGTTTTTCCTGCATTGGATTTTCCACATAAAATTTCAATGTCTCACTTTGTGATAGATTCATTTTTCTACTGTTTATGCTGTTTTGGTTAATATTTGTTTTTGGTAACAAATTGGTATTTTGATGAGGAACCCACTTTGATGCATAAAGAGGGAAAAGAATTATTTTGTTTCAATAGTTTTTCCCAACATAAATATAGATGGGAGTTTTTTATTTTCTTCTTTAAGCTTGAAGAATCAGATGAAAGAAAAACTAACTTCCAAACTATCTTAAATGATATTTATGATTATTTAAAATAAAGACACTTGATGTTCAACCATATTTTATAGGTTGGAATGTTAAAAAATTAAACTATGTATAAAAAGTTAATATCATTAAGATGCAGATACTAAGATGGAGATGTGACACTACTGAAAAGATAGAAAACAAAATATATAAATCTATGAACAATCAAGTGTAACTTGGAAAGAAGATAAAACAAGAGGAAAAAAAAAATCTAATGTGATATGGACACGCTTAAAGAGAGATCGATGTTCCAATTAGATAAGGGGATCAAGTAGAGAGAGTCCTGACAAAATTTTATCAGAAATAATAAAAAGAGAATTCACTGCTTTTAGTTATACTAATGATATTGTCTAAATAGCACTCAATGGAAGAAAACGATCCATGTAGCCAACCCAAATATCTGGAAATATGAAACAAATCCCACTATGTACAACATCAATTGCATTTAACATAGCAATATGACAGCTGCAAACAGATGTTACAATAGTCCAAGGAAAAAAAGGAATAAATTGTATTGGTACATAAACAAGGAATTTTCTCTATATAAGGATAAGTATGCACATTCTGTGCTTAATATAAGAAAACGAAGTAATTGACACATAAAAAATTATGCCAACATTGTTTTGTCACGCTATAGGTTTACAACTGAACACAAACTAAGCATGCAGAACACACTGATCCTTTCATTGAAACACAATAAAGAAGTATGCAGAGACCTTTAGACATAATGTATCCTCTATTGTTGTAGAAGGCAAAACATTTTGGGGAATAGTATCTGGCGTATATTCATCCTTAGGTGATAACTATGCACATTTAACAAGGACACTATCAATTTGAATTGGGCATTGACCCTGAAAGACTATGCTATTTCTTACCCAGTGTTGCTGATCTAGAAAATGACCTGTCTCTGATTGCAGTTCTGCTAATGCATGAAAAAGGCTACTGCTAAGTATTTCATCAGCTACGGACTTGTTCATGCACTCATAGATTCTTCCCTGTAACACAAACGAAAAGGTATAAGATGTAATTGGATCCAACATGGAAAACCAGTCTTAGAAGACAGCAGCAAACTTCTCTAAGGTATACCTAAGAGGTATTGCAATTATCTAGAACAAGAAATCCATAGAGAACATTTTCAGATATACTTTGCAACATGAGACATGCTAGGGCCACAAAGACATTATATCTATTTCCACTAACAATATAAAAGGTTCTATTCTTGCGAACACTGGTTGAAGATTTTCTGTAAAATCCTTTTGCCAAAAGTACTAACAAGCACTCGCCTTTAGATTTTAATCATAGGGAAAGAAGTGGAAACACAGTCACAACCATTTCCTAGATTACTAAGGATATGCTAAAATAATATTAGAAAATTATGTTTTTGATATGCCTATTTGAGATAAAATCATAAAAAAGTATTTAATATGCCTACTTAAGATCTAGAAAAGATGTTTTTAATTCTTTTGTGGGCTTTACATCTAGACATGGATTTTGCATTGAGTGTGAACTAGAACTGAAATACTGAGTCACCATCCATTTTCTAAGAGCACCTTCAGTATTTAGGGGCTGCGCTCATGAGGTTCAGAATTTGGATTGTGAAAAATATGAAATGAAAGTAGCATCCTTTCATGATCATATGGGCTACTCACATGCTGATAGATCTTGAGTTTAATAAAAACATGATCGTAGTGAGCTAAATACAATCATGTGACTTACATGTGGACCTGATAAGGCTGGCAGGTTCATGTGTGAGCAATAGTTTGAAATGGTATGAATAACTACCCACCTCCAAGGAGCACCTCTTGAGTACTATTTCGGGACTTTGTTGGAAATCTTGTTTTTCTAGATTCAACTAGAATATCCTTTTTGACATATATTATTCTCCTATCAATGGAAGCTACCAAACAATTAATTTTCTCGAATACACTTTCTTTTCAAAAATTATAAAAGGAGTTGCAGGAATTATGAAGTAACATCAAGCAGATGTAAAAATGCATGGACATGCATATTCAAGTCAAATAACATCAAGTTCAGTCCAATATAATCCATATGAGACAATCTTGAGAATTTTCTTATCTATTCAATGCCAAATTGAGGAAAGCATCAACTCAAAGCTTTTACTTGATTAGATATCTCAGAATTCTTTCGATTTAAAATTTAAATGGCTTTTCAGTAATTTATTGATCAATTTCCTTTTTGGCTGATTCTTCAACTGTATTAAAGATAATTCAGTTTTCAACCACATTAAAATCTTGCTGCCCTTGATCTGGTGCTTCTTGTGTCAGGCAACTGCTAAAGGTCAGCATTTAAATGTGGTAGTAAACATAATGCGTGAGATAATCCAACCTAATTTTAATGCTGCCACCAGCATCCAAGAATGATGAAAAACTCAGTTATCAAACAGACGATACATGATCTAGAAAACAATAACAAGAAAGCTGTTGCATTTCATAGAATCTGATTGGAAATTTTTCTAGCTTTACACATTTAGCTCTCATGGATCAGCCCTAGCTTAAATTTTACTTAATTTGTGATAGTCTGCTAGTTCTTTCATTTGCATATATCAGACAATGGTCCACTTCGCTTTGTCTTTCTTTAAATAACACTTGTTTGACATCAGTGGGATGGCAAGTCTTCACATAACATGAAGGTTGCACCTTTGAAACCTAAGGTTTGAGTCACCACAATGAATTCTGTTCTTAGAAGAATAAGGCTGCATATATTCATTCTCCCCAAACTCAGCATTGCTAGGAGCCTCATGCACTGGGCTGTCCTTTTCACAATTTACTTTAGAGAAAGTTTGCAATATTTTTCATATTCAACACATGTCCACCAATGGCAGAATTCAGTACAAGTTAAAAACACCTGCATCTTCCTCATGCAGAGTGGAGGTAATTTAGCATATGTGGTGATATGATCCTTAGATTGATCTTCTAAAGAATACTTCAGAATAAGAAAAATACTTCCTAAAGTCCACATAAAGATGCTGATACAAACAACAAAAAGATCATGTTTAAGTTCATGCACACTATGTGGTTATGATCATAAATCACAGCAATTTAGAAGATAAAGATAGAGCTCAGAAAATCTAGAACCATTTGATTCTATAATCTTCTAGGGTCTTCCATATGTAAAAAACATATATTTGTCTTCAAAAATAAAATTGGATTTTTGTACCCAGGAAAATCGAATCACTCCTTCATTTTAGGAATAGGTAGATTTTCAGCAACTTGACTGCTGCTGCAAGCCAACCATATTTAGTCACTTTTGAGTTTGTTGTCAGGAGTGATTTCTTCAAGTTTTCTCATGAGAGGAGATGTGAAATGGATCTTCGCATGGTAGTGCAATCTTCTATTACACACTGGCATAATTGTTTTGATGATATTATGATTCTGTACAGACTTATCAAACCATCATGGGAATCAGCTCTTGTGCATTTGAGAGTTGTCAGTATATAAAGGAAGGAGGCTTTCTAATGCATAATTTGCTTCAAACAATTAGTCATTTGAATACAAATAACTTAATTACTCTAACAACAGATTCTTCTGATAATCCAATTTAGAACAAGATTACTATCCAATAATCATTTAAAATAACAATTATGAGTAAAATGTGAAACCCCATGTCACCATCTGATGTACAATCTATCAATACTCCAGATGCAATGACAAGTTGTTACATAAATCCATAAATCTTGGATATATTGTTCAATCTAGACCATGTAAATTCTTAGGCACTCCAGCCAATCTCAAACCTTGCATGGCCTGGTAAAATCACATAATGAGTGCTGGAAATCAAATATTCCGACCAGAATCTCTTATCCCACAAACCTAGATCACGAGAGCACAGAAAGAGAGAGAAGAGAGTGGGGATTGGGTTTGCGTGTACCTGATCCAGTGAAGAGATTAGCAAAGCCAACGCCCGAAGCTGATCCTTGCTAAGGTTGTGTTGATCAAGCAGCATCTGGTCACTCTCATTCCACAAGTCCCTAACTCTCACTTTCCTTTCAGAAATTCCATAGTCGTCCAATCCCCATAATAACCAGATCAAGCAACTAACACCACAGAGAACAAACAGAACCAGCAACATGTTTCTAAACCTTCCACCACCCTTGCATTGCCTGCCGTCAGAAAAAGAGACCCTTCTCCATGACATCCTAGCCATAGCTCAAACTTCTGAAGCTTTAGAAATGCCAGAGAAATAGCACAAAATAAGCTTGTGATCCGCCAAGGAAATCCGAACAACCTACAAATCAAGATCCCAGCTTTACCAGAGGATCTAGTGCAAGATGAGATTTTGGGATGAGCCAACTAATCTGTCTCCAGTCCACCTTAATTTACATCAGCTAGGAGGGAAGGCGGATCTTGCTTTCCTTGTTCTTATTCAGGCCCTCACTTCTTCCCACTCTGTTATCCTCTTCACTGATTTCAGGCAGAAGAAGAGATCTCGGAACAAAACACAACAGCTTGACTGAGATATATCAGCAGATGGGAGGGGAGGAGGGCAGTTCTAACCCTCTCTCCTCGTCTTCACTGCCTCCAGATCACGAAGAACCCATCAAGTCCAAATCTTTTGGAGGAGCCACTCAAGGCGAAGCCCAGGAGCCACAGGGATTTCATCAGACGAGGGGGCAGGAAAAGGATGGTTCCCGTGCTTTGCCTTTTTTTTACATCAACCCTGCTTTCTCCTTCCTTGCTTCTTTCCTGCTTCTTGTCCCTGCACAGCCCCTGTAACCCATCGAGGTTATACCTTCCAAACCCCCAGTACAGAAAGTCCAATAATAGGAAAAATCCCAGAGACACCCGCTTAGTTCTTCCTCATTCTGACCTGGGATCATTGATCAGCGCTCACAGGTGAGGTAAAAGGAAACGAAAACAAAGAAAAGACAAAGGAAGCCAAATATGTTTTCAACAATGGAAGGGGTCAAAAAAGAAATAGAAAAAGACTCGATATAGAAGGTTGGTGTGAAGCATTTGCTAATGGCTGTGGGTTGCATCATTATCTCATCATGTGCTGAGGCCTGGCAAGTGAATGCTGGTAGCATAATTATAAGGAGAAACGATGAAGTTAAGGATCACTAATTAGAGAGAGAGAAAAAATGATGAAAATCCTATTTTTCTAAGCCGTTGCTGACATATGATGCAGGGAAGCAAAACTCTTCCTCCACAGTGTAGAGGGAGATGGGAGCAGACAGACTCCTCTTTCTTCTATTATTTTTTCCTCACCTTCTACCCTTTGCTTTGTGGGCATGAAAGGGACTTCACATTGGTCAGTTCAAAGATATCAATCAATTGTTTATTCCATAAAATATTTGGTACAAGTTGGGAAAATGGAACAGATGGGGAGAGAAAGTAATGGGCAGGCAGGAGTTTAGGAGGGACACAGCATTCTACCTATCAGCTCTCCTTTTTCAAAGTACAGCATATAAGTGGACGAAGACGCATTAAATTGATACAGCACTTGCAACCAGCCCATAAATTGAAATACTTCATAGAAAGAGGAGTTACTGTTTCTCTAAAAATCTCAACCTGAGGGTCTGATGGGCCTTAAATTATATCCCAGTGGTCTATTTTATATCTTGTAATTTGCCAATAAAATGCCAAAAAATAAATAATTAGAAAGATAGAACCAGCTAAGATTTGAAATAAGAGTAAAGCAATGCATCTGTTGACGCTACCACTTTTGGTCCATTTTGTGTTTGCCTATGCAGGAAAGCTATGTATCAATAACACAACACTAGAGGCATTTGAAGATAATCACAAGAGACCAAAGTTATTAAACCGTTCAGACATTGGTAACATTATAGATATATATATATATATAGTCATGAACTAATTGAAATAAACTTGTCATTACTATTTCACCAGTTCCCAAAGTACCAAAAACATGCTTCAAACTTGTTGAGAGAAAAATGAGCTCCTTCTGGATTCATTGCATTGCTTAAAAGTTGTGCTGACAAAATTTACGGAAGAGTCAAACAAGTGCCGGAATGTGTTGAGGTTTCGTAACCAAAACAACCCTCGTAATATTACATAACTTATTTTCATTCAATACATCTGATTGATGTAGGTCATTGTTGATTACCCAAAACTTTAGAGATTCTCTCATCATTCTTAATTGTTTATTTAGTTCTCTAATTAGTATCTTCTGCTTATCATGTTGTATCATGTGGAAGATTTAGAGACTTATTCCATGAACCATGCCGCTTGTTAGTTCCGTGAAGATCAAACACAACCACACACGACGAAGATAAAAAAATGAACTGTGCTTCTTGGTCACAAGGAATGGGAGCGAGGGAGAGGTTGCTGGACCTACACCGTTTGTCCTGTTCCATGCTTCCTCTTCTTCATTTTTGGAACCTTCCTGCACGGTGAGACCTCAAAGCTTGGCCAAACTAACCGTTCACACCCCTTCCTAGATCCGAAATCCACATTGTTATTAGATGCTCTTGGGTCCCCTCTAGGAAATTATGAATGCTAAGTGGTAGTAACTAATAGCAAATGCAGCTTGTCTTTTGGCACGTACCAATAATACATGCCACATGATATGCTACAAGTTGGATCCAGGAACTTGGATTGATAGCAGTGCAGGTTGACCAGAAACTGAGCATCCATAACCAAATAAAATCATAGTGAAATGGAGATAAGAAATGTGAAAAGAATAAGAAAGAAAGAAAAAAAAAAAAAGACCTTGTTGTACCATTGGATCCGTGTCAAACTTATGATGTTTATAAATTGCATATTTTAAACCAATTTATCGTAAAGAAAACGAAGGGCTAAATGGGCCTTTTCACTTATGAGTTTGACTCAAATAAATGCCAGCTTTCTTTTTTATAACCTGGCCATTCATTAGTAAGGCATTTTGGTTTTGCTTCTACAACTCAATTTGGACATTTCCAGGACTCCAATCATGGTCAGACGGTGATCCACAAGTTCCAAAAGCCAAAAGATGACTTCTGGGGCCAGGGCTGGTAAAAACCCACCGCCCACCGTGGACAGATGCTATCTGCAAACCCCACAGCCATTCCAACTGGCTTTCAATCATTCAAGCACCATCATCATGCCTAATCCAGTGTCTTAATGGCTGGTTGCAGGTGAGGAGTAGATTTTTTTTTTTAAGATTGACTTTGGACCCTCGTGTTCTTTGATGAGAGACCTTAAAGAAAGAAAACATGTACCACTTGGTTTTGTTTTTGGAAGTCCTCTTTTTGTTCACAGAAACTCTGATGCAAAGACCCATTCAGAAGACACCAGATATGCATCAAACCTTCGGCATCAAGCGAGTCAGTTGGAACCGCAGTGATTGACTCCACTGATGATGGGGTGACAGCAGCTGAGGTTGAGGCCATGACTTTGGACTTGCATCACCCAGTTGTTGCCCATCTCATCATGGTGACCTGGTTCTTGATGAACAAGGGTTCAGAATCAGAACACTCAGTAGTGATGAAGGTGAATCATGGTTTCCATGTATATACTCTGGGATCATGTAATGCAACGCATTTGAATTCTTCTTGTTATACATCATGCTGGAAGCTCCACAAAAGGAACAAGGAGCATGAGTAGTAAATTTATTACCAGCACTTACATGCATCTATATATACATAATCAGATATATTTTCTATCAAATCTTCCATCAAAGTCCAACAATTTCAGCCGATCTCATTTTGGATTGGCCTAAAAATAGTTTTATGATTTTAGTTTAAGTTTACATTTTTTGTGTATATATATTATATGCATATTTTTTTTAAGACAAAATATGTTATATACTCTGCATTGGTCCTCTCCTATATATGATTAACCAATTTTATTAGAATTAATAAGTTTAATTTTGATTGGATTGATCATTGGCTTGAGGAAGTCACGCCTTCTGCGTTTTTAAGGTTATTATAGAACCTTGAAATAAAAATTTATGCTTTTAAAGGGAAAAAAAAGAATATAGAGATATTATGACTCTTTTGAGTGAAAAGTTGGTATTACTGAAACCCTACGCAATCATGTCTTGTATGTTTGAGGGGAAAGAAAAAAAATGATACTTAGACCATAAAATGAGAGAAGAAGGTTGATAAAATTCATATTGTAGAAAAAAAGATACTTAGACCATAAAATGAGAGAAGAAGCTAGATAAAAAGTTTAAATTTATGCTTTCGAAAAATTTTAGTTTAAAATTTTTAATCGATGAAACTCATATTGAAAATATGATTGATAAAAAGTGCTACTAAGAATTGTTTAGTAAATAAATCAGTATGCAATAGCAAATCAAGGTAAAAGAAGAAGTGCACACCCGATTTATAGTGGTTCGATCATCGCGACCTACGTCCACTCTTAATTCATCTTCACTCGAAGTCATCGACTTCCACTATTGATCTTCTTTTTAATAGGCAAAAATCAAATATATTTATTACAATTCTTTCTCCTTTTACAGGCTTATGAGAGAACCTTTGTACCTCTCTTTAATAAGGATATCCTCATACCCTCCTTTAGAATAACATCTAAGCTCAAGGAGGAGGGAACTCAATTTTTTAACAGAGTTTACACATTTTAAACCATAAGTTTTTGTTGCTGCACCTAGAAAGCATAAGTGGGACATTTATAGGCCCTAGATAGCTTCAAAAATAGAGTTAAAAATTTAAATTCATAAGTTTTCGAGGTACTGGCGGTACCACCATCTGCACTCGGTGATACCATCGCCTGAGAGTCTGTGGACTGGTGGTGTCATTGCCTGCCTGGGTGATACCACCACTGAACACAGTCTTGAAGACTATGTTCTAGCAGTACTCTCACTAGTCTGGATGGTACCACCACCTGACATTGGGTGGTATCACCGTTGATCTAAGTGGTACCACCGTCGGGTTTTCTGAAAATGTACACTCCATATATTCTGGCTCATACGTGATTCCACCACCTAACCCAACCTTAGGTCATTGAATTGGTCTTCCAATAGACCCAACTTAGTCCTGATTCAAGTCTGGTTTAGACTCACTAGGCTCCTAATTAAGTTGGCCTAGTTACACTCTAAAACTAATTTAATTAGACTCTAAACAACTTCGATCAAGATATAACAATTACATTGGGAGGTGTGGTTTGGTGGAGTTTTAGGGCTGCGTTGGAAGTGGATGAAGGTTAGGGAAAAGGATTTTAGATCTATGGTAGATGGCAGCAAAGGTTTGATAGAAATCTATGGAAGTTGCTACAGATAAGTGCTATCTTGTAAGAGTAGAATTGTCGTCAAAGAAACAGCGGTTTCTCAATAAATTTTTTAACAAAAACCAAGAGATTTGAGGAGAGGATTTGCTAGCAAAATCTTAGTTTAGATAACAACAATGATGACAAATTCCATCAAGAAAATTTTGGTAGCATAACAGCAAGGAAATTAGTGTAAGTTACGATAGCAGAATTCTCATTGAAAAATTTCAACGATTTGCAATGAAATTTATAGCTACACAAAAACGTTTCAGAGATTAATTCCATAATAGATCAATCACAAATGAAAGCCAAGATGATCCATGAAGCGTATAAGAAATTTCATTTAAAAAGGATAGCAAATAGATCGGTTTAAAAGCAATAATATATGGTTGAAATTTTCTACAGCAATCCTTCGTTCGCAAAGATGATAACTTTTACAATGAAAGGAATTCGCAGTAAGGATAGATATAAGGACTTCTTTTTGGTATTTTGAATGGAAAATTATAATAGCAAAAGGTATTGGTGATAGGAGAATACTATATCTCTGATGCAATTAGAGGTGGTGGCAGTAGACTGATTTGATCTACGATAGAAGATGACAGTGGAGGCTGTGATGTCAAGAGCAATTATGGGAATTGCTTGGCTGATGGTGGGCGGTAGGAGTGGCAGCAAAAGCAGTAAGATCGTTGCTCTGATACTAGAAGATAGAACCTTAGAGGAATTCTATGTAGATTGATCATTGAGGGGGATCAATCTTTAGAACGCTACAGGGGTTCCACCCTCTTTGGTAGTCGGCCAGATGGCTGCAATTGTAGATTAATCTTTCTTATTCAAAAGAGGTGGAGGCTACATGCTTATATAGGATTCTAAACCCTAGCACTAGTGGCTACTTCCTAAGTAAATTACCCCTTTTAACCTTAACCCTAGTCGACCTGCCCAGTAAAGTGGGGCGGCAACTAGGAAACCCTAAGACCCCAAATAAAAACCCTAGTCACTTTTCTTTATAGGATAGAAGTGATTAGGTGGGGTTTATTATAATCTCACAGGGTTTTTATTAGTTGCTACTTGGTTGAGTAGGACCCAACCCTGCTAGGGTCCTATCACAAGTTTAAATCAGGGTATATGTTCACCCTGAATGGAGGAGCAGTATGCTGAAAGAGTTCTAAGCAAGATACTATTGCTGACTCGACCATAGAGACAAAGTACATTGCTATGGCAGAGGTAACAAAAGATGGAGTTTGGATGAAAAAGTTTATTATAGATCTAAGAGTCGTGCTGGGCAATGAGGAGCCGTTTTACCTATATTACAATAACTACGGGGTGATTGCTTAAATCAATGAACTCGAGTCTCATCAGAAGTGTTTTGAGAAGGTTCCAACTTATTAGAGAGATCGTGGCCAGAAAAGATGTAGTAGTGGAAAGAGTTTCATTCGAAGATAACATCGTAGATCCATTGACAAAGTCATTATCTCATATTGTCTTTGAGCATCATAAGGGTCTGATGGGGATCAGACACATAGGTGATTATCTTTAAGTCAAGTGGGAGATTGCTAATCATAGGTGCCTTGCAAGCTAATCATGTGAGTGATAGCACATGTGACATCATACACATTCTTTTTGCTTATTATTTATTAGTATTTTATCACTTTATCTTATGTGTTACATATATTGTGATATCTATGGATCTATGCAATAAGAATCGAATCATGATGATAAGATCGATTCACTTTTAAACACAAACCCTAAATAATCTCGGTCATAAGTTACTCGAGATGGACATCGAGATAATCAGATAGATTGCTATACTGTATATCCATCCATATGATGGAGATGGCTAGTCTCATAGCTGTTCGTATGGGGATACTTAGGATACAATGTAGGTGCTCATTGGAGAATGAGTTCACTGATTAATCTGCTTACGAAATGTTGGATGGTTAATGATACCTTATTTTTAGATAGCAATTTTGTAGTCCTAGTAGTATATCTGGTCCTTAGACTTGAGATACTAAGGATGTACTTTATGAGTACTCCACTCTTTAATACTAGATTTATAGGTTTGGAAGTTCTAGATCTAGTATAATCGGTTATCACGAGTGGCAGTCAATCTTACAAAAGCTATTGAGTGTCGATAGAGGATTATCTGCTCTCGGTATCATGAAAGAAATATCCCATGTATTCTTGTTTAGATAAGTCTTTAGCCAGAGTTATTCGGATTGAGAGAGAAAGAGTTCTCTGGGAGAATCTGATTAGAGCGAGACTCGAGTAAAAATCATATAACACCATGCCCGAAATATGGTCTCTAGGATATTAGATGGATGAGAGACTATAGGTATATGATAACTAAGGACAGATAGATCCAAAGGATTAGATTTCCTTGTATCATCTGGGGACTACGACATAGTGGCCTAGTATGTTCGTAGTTGATGAGTCGAGTGAATTATTATGGAGATTATAATTCACTGAGTTAAAAGGAGTTCTGATAGGTATGACTCACAGCCAGCTCGATATTAGGCCTAGAGGGTCATATATATTTAGTAGATGCTACGACAAGTAGAGGTTTGGATATAAGATATCCGTTAGAGCTCCTATCTTATTGGATATCCAGTAAGCCACTGAATTATTGGATCCTATAGATGAGATCTAATAAAAACCTATGAGAAATTATTAGGTAGAGATCTACTAATCTAAGAGGCTTGGATAATTGGATGGAGATCCAATACCCTATAGGGTAGGATCTATTAGTTGATAGGAAGCCTCCATAAATAGTAGGGAACTAAATGCCTATAGGCTAAGGCTTCCTGGTTGATACCTCTTATTCTCCTCTCCCTTTAAGGAGCATTTTTGTAGCCCCTACTATGTGGATTATCGCTAGAGAGGAGGACGCTTGACCTCCTTTATCATTTCTTATAGATCTGTAAGAATTCAGGGATATACGATTTTTCTAGATAACACAACTATCTTTCTTATACGTAGTTTTTCAGTTTCGTAGATTTTGTACACCAATCTTTATATAACGATGAAGCCTTTTTGTAGAAATTGAGGATTTTTATTTTTTTTTCTTTCACTACACATGTAATATCGCTCCTAAATTTCCCAATAATTGGGCGGTACTGTCGCCCATAGTAGCGGTGGTACCACTCAATGTCAGGTGATGGTACCGCCTAGACTAACAGAGTACTGCCAAGTTATAGTCTTCTAGGCTATGTCAGGCGATGGTATAGCTCAGATTAGTGGTGGTGCTACCAATGCAGGGGTGTTAGGTGGTAGTACCACTAGTACCCCAAGAACCTAAGATGAGACCTTTTTTTGCTCTATTTTTAAAGTTATTTAGGGCCTATAAATATCCCACTCATCCTTGCTCAATTATAGAACAACTATGAACGAAAACTTGTGACTCTAAGTGAGAAAATTTTGTTGTAATCTTTTGAGAGTTTTCCTCCTATTCTTTAAGCTTAGAATTCTATCTAAGGGAGGTGTGAGACTTGTAAAGATTCCCTTCTAAACCTATGAAAAGGAGAAAGTGTTATAAAAGGGTAGTTGATCTTTGTCTATTGAAAGAAGATCGTTAGTGAAAGCCTGTGGCCTAAACAAAGGAGGAATCAAAAGTGGACGTAGGTCGTGATTGTTAGGATTAGTTTAACACTAAGCGGGCGGGGGGGTTCTTTGGGAAATCGTGCGAATCGGCATCTCATGCATAGCGGGAAACAAAACAAGATCAGATTTTTCATAGTTACGTACTTGGCCATTGTGCGATGATTGGTACATGATAAAATCGCAAATCTGAAAAACCACACATATTATGTCAGAAGCATTACTTGGGGAGATCATATATCCCCAAAAATTTTAGATCTGATGAAGAGGATGAAGGAGCACTAGTGTACTCCTCTCTAGCGGTAATCCACAAAGCGAACGTAGCGATGACGCTCCTCGGATCACAACGGGATTGTTAGGATCTAGAGTGGCACTAAGAGGGGGGGGTGAATTAGTATAGTGGTTAAAAATATTGATTTGTGCGATTTCAGAAAACTTCATTTGAGAAGAATCACGTTTCAATGAAAACCAACTTCGATTGCGTTTTAACTTAAAGAGATTCATATGTGAAAGAGAAGGATTCGAGTGATTGTAATAAGGTAAGGATTTGCAGAAATGTAAATTACTAGAAAAAAAATTCAAATTGATTTTATAGTGATTCGGTCCTCCGACCTACGTCTTGTCACAGATAAATTATAAACGGCTTGTTTAGTATAATGCTTATGTGTGTCCGTGTCCCTTTTGGTTTATTATAGCTTGTAAAGCTTGTAAAGGGTTTATCAAAGGCTAATGCCCTATTTGAGTGAGTTTGGTAGCCATTGTAGGCTTGTACATAAAGTTTGCATCGAGTGAATACTTGTACTAGAATTTGGTCTGTAGTGGACCAATCTTATACCTTTGTTGTGCAACCATTCTGAGCTTGTGATGTCCATGGTTGGAATTTACTTTGACTATAAAGTGTTTGCTAAAATGGTGGCTTGTGGATCCCATGTGAAGCACTTTTGCTGTCCCGTCTTCTCTTTTGTAAGTCCTAAGGGATCGCAGGAGATTTCGGGGAGGTTGACCTTTGTGGTGACACGCAATGGTGCCGCACGGCTTAGGCAAAACCAGCTAAGTCCGTGACATATGGTATCAGAGCGGGACAAGCCCACTTAGAAACACTTAGCATGCAAATGTGGGGGACCTAGCGGGACTGCGTTGAGAGCAGCCAACACGCGCGACCGTTTGGGAAACGAACTTGGGGTTGTAGGGAAAGGAGTCGCTCAGAGGAGTGGGCATTCGAGAATGACATTCAGAAGAATGGCTAACCTTTCGTGCAAGAGGCACCACAAGGACAAACAAGCTAAGAAGAATTACGTAGCGCACAAAGGTCGGGATGGCTGAGTTCGAGCAATGGCTCGACGTTGGCACCTAAACTTGACGGTGCTCAAGGAAAGCGGGGTGCTTAACAAAGGATAAGACCGTACAAGGTGGATTGGGTTGTTCAACGATCGAAAGAGTTGTGCAAAGCTTACAAAGGTGAGGAGAGTTGCAAACTCAAGGAATCCGATACTTATGCAAGGGCTTGCATGCGGATGATAGAATGTCCGTGGCCATCCCAAGGCGGTCGAAGGTCGACGCCATGGAGCATTAAAACTTTCTCTTTGGCATGTGTAGGATATTTTCGTAAGAGACTGAAGTGTGCAGCAGGTTCAGCATGTTGCTAGACCTAGAGAGGTGTAGTGCGAGCTGTATTGGCGAAGTGTCATAATCTAGCAAGTGCGTTTGCGAAGGCAGAATTGGGCATAGTTTGTTCAGTAAAGGCGGAGTAGTTCAAGGGGATGGTGGTCTCCAAAACTTCCAGAGGGAAGGATGTGAAGAGAGAAGTTGCTCCAATGGGGCAGATATCCTAGAGGGATAAGTCCCAATTCTCCAGAGGGAGAATCATGTGCAATGAACTACACTGGTTGAGGAGTATATCAAGATAAAGTTTGATGGATCGAGTGAGCGGTAAGGAGTCATCGCATGATCTCGTAAGTGGTGATGCATTGGTAGATGCATAGCGAGATCAAGTGGGGGAGCAACCCTAGGCAATATAAAGTGAAGGTACACTTGGAGCCGATAGTGAGATCAGACTCAACAGAGGGCTGACTCGTGGAATGGTGGGCATGAGGGCCGCCATTAACGTAATGCCAATTGAGAAGCAAAGCAACTTGGGGGTAACTTGGTGAGGTACCCAAGCCGCATGAAGGGAGTTGGCTTAGAAGATGGAACATGGAGTGGAGGCTTGGAGCTTTTCTTAGACAAAGGTCAAGGACATGGACTCTTGTAGAGGCAAGAATAGGATCATGTCGTTCCATGGGTTTCATATTCATATAGAGCAGACTCATCTTGCATGGTACTAGAGACGAAGGGAGCTTTGAGGCACATGCACCTTATCTCGATGAAGCATTTGGTGGAGGAACTAAGGTGACACAGTTTGCAAAGGCAAAGTTGGTGTCAAAAAGGCCTTGGCATGGGGCAAGAGGATGCAGAGGTAGTTACTCTTGAAGAATATGCCACAGTATTGCTATTCGAGCTGCCATGAGGAAAGCGGTGTGCAGTGAAGATTGTGTTGGTAGGGGCAGAGTCCCAGGATCCAGACAATGGTGCACCAATTTCAGTGAAGTCAGGGGACTTTAGAGGAGCTGCTAGGTGATGGACTACCTTAGAGCTATGCTTCGTCCGAGTGTGACCCGAGAGCGGGTGGACGAAGGTCGATTGTCAAAGAATCGAACAGAATCGAAGGTGGCAAAGGCCCTGCGATGTATTGGCGGAGTCCACACATGGAGATATCACAGTTCGAGTTCATATCACAGGGATCAGAATGCAAGGAGATGTCAATAGGAGGCGACATAATGCAGTGGATCGTGGTGGAATGGTTCGTGGCAAGGTAACACACACAGTGTGTCCCGTGAGGGACATAGTCATATGGAAGTATGATCGGGAGCACAACTGGGAGCTCCACTTCGGTGAACAACACGACAGCAAGAAGAGCTATGGATTCAAACAGTGAATGCCATGGTACCGCAGAGGTGGGTCTTCCGTGCATGCATCGAATGCTGCATTGAATGAAAGCCTTGGGCATTAGCTTATGGGGGCTGTGCACTATCGAGGAAGAAGTTCAGATGCAAGTACCAGTGAGTCCCATGGGGGGGACCAGATCATGCAGAGGTATGATCGGAGTGGTTGAAGAGTTGGACTACTTAAGAGCTCACATTCGCTTAAGGGAGCCCAGCAAGTCAGAGGACAAGGTCGAGTAAGTGAACGTTGTGACTAATGAAGCTAAGGAAAACATAAGCAGTGCAAGCCCTACAACATGAATGGCGGTGGCCATACATGGGAGTTGCAGTCTGTCTTTCCAATGACCAAGTGGAACTGCTCAGAGAACACAGAGGTGTCGAAGCAGGTGGTCGAAATAGGGTGAGGAAGCAATGACGAGTCCAAAGGGACTCAGCTACCCAAGATCAATCATCGGTTAGATTGAAGGTGGACTCAGAGGAGTGCCGCAGAGGCAGATCTATAGATCATGAAGAAGGGACGTAGATGCGAGACAACGGATAGTAGTGCCATGGGCAATGTAGTGCCATGGGCAATGTAGTGCCATGGTACCGCAGAGGCGAGACATTCGGGGAGCCATCGATCCCTTGCTCTTATAGAGGGAGAGTGCTTGGTCGTGATATAGGCCGTGGAGGAGGAGAATGCATTGGCAAACTCTATGTACTAAGACAACGCTGAAGGGTAGAGGCCAGAGAACTTCGTAAGATCGGTGTCAATAAACTTTTCATCAAGATAGCCGTAAGTGAAGGACTTCGGGTCGATGCAAGAGTGCATGACCAAGGATCGGAGTAGGTAGTACGCAGTGCTATACCTTTGCTACTCAAAGGAGTTGGCAGTAGAAATGATGGAGAAGGCGGTACAATCCCAAAGGTGACCAAATATATTGGAGACTTACTCCAAGTTGGAGTGATAACTTCTTGCATTCCAGAAGTTCAACAACAATGAGAAGGCGAATCATAGTAGCTGACTTAGCGCAAGGATTGCAAACACTTCAAGTGCTTCAGAAGTGTGAGCTAAGAGCAGGCGAAGTCTAGTAACCAGCTCAACGCATGAAGTATAACCTTGAGGAGGCGGGCAAAGTCAAGTAACCTTTGCCTTCTCAACTCTCAAGAGAATGGGCGAAACCGAGTACCCCAACTCCCTTGGTTATCCAGCAGAGGAGCTCTGCTCGAATTTAAAGACTCTTCGAAGAGACTAATGGAAGTCAACAGTTGTCAAGTCCTCACCAATGGTGATCAGTGCTATTGAGAGTAGATTGTCCACTTCATTTCCCAATTGAATGCCAATTGAAAGCGGAAGTGATGCGAACCTACTTGGGCAAGACAACTAAGTGGAAGAAGATTCGATGGGTAAATTTTGCAGAGGAAGGACTTGAAAACTTCAAAGGTTGCGAGGCGATGCTCGTTAAAGCTCCAACAAGCATCTATCCAGTTCAAGAGACAAGAAGAATTTGAAGATTAGCACATATCAAAGATGGTCTTTTCCCTTCATTAGATGAATTCGCAAGAACCAATAAGGATCAGCACAACTCTACCAACCCCACACCAGAGTCAGAGTCATTAGCGAGTTGAAGCAGCATGGCGGATTAAAGTTTGACGACTCAACAACAACAAGCGGAGAACAATCGGGAGCCAAGGGGCAGAAGATCAAAGATCCAACAAAGAAAAGAAGTTTTAGCACCAGCAAAGGCTTCGACAAGGGCATCGAAAGAATAAGTGGGGGAGAATGTCACGAATAAATTATAAATGGCTTGTTCGGTGTAATGCTTATGTGTGTCCATGTCCCTTTTAGTTTGTTATAGCTTGTAAAGCTTGTAAAGGGCTTGCTAAAGGCTAATGCCCCATTTGAGTGAGTTTGACAGCCATTGTAGGCTTGTACATAAAGTTTACGTCGAGTGAATACTTGTACTAGAATTCGGTCCGTAGTGGACCAATCTTATACCTTTGTTGTGCAACCATTATGAGCTTGTGATGTCCATGGTTGGAATTTACTTTGGCTATAAAGTGTTTGCTGAAAGGGTGGCTTGTGGATCCCGTGTGAAATATTTTTGCTGTCTCGTCTTCTCTTTTGCAAGTCCTAAGGGATCATAGGAGATTTCGGGGAGGCTAACCTTTGCGGTGACACGTAATAGTACCGCACGGCTTAGGCAAAACCAGCTAAGTCCGTGACAGTCCACTCCCGATTCCTCCTTTGTCGAGGCTATCGGCTTTCACTAATGATCTTCTTTTAATGGGTGAAGATCAACCACCCTTTTACAACTCTTTCTCCTTTTCAAATGTTTAGGAGATAACCTTTACAAGTCTCACATCTCCCTTAGACAAACTTCTAATCTTTTCAAGAGGAGGGAGAGAACACTCAAGACTTTTTCAAGATTACAATTTGATTCACCAGAGTTTTAGCTTACTTTACTTATGTAATCCTTGTAGGGATGAGTGGGGCATTTATAGGCCCTAAATGGCTCCAAAAACAAAGCCAAAATTTAAATTTCTGGGTCTTCTGGGTACGGGCGGTACCACCGCTTGCATTGGGCGGTGTCACCGCTCGCAGAACCTCAAAAATAGAGGTTTTGGCAGTACTACCGCTAGCTTGGAGTGGTACCACTACTGCAGCTTTACTGTTGGGCGGTACCACCACCTATGACTTGGAAAAGTGTGCTTTTTCATTTTTTCAGCTCATAGGCTGTTCTACCATCAGTTTGGCGGTGCCACCGCCTGCAGCAATGTTTGGGCCACTAAATGGGCCTCTTAATGAGCCCAAATCAGTCCCAATTTGGGCCCAATTGGCCCCTAATTGAGTTCGTATGATTTAACCCAAAACCAACTCAATTTTGACCTAACCTTTGACCATTAAGATGTAAACAATTACAAGCTACGAATCTAAGTTATCCGGCATGTCATTGGTTCTCTTGGTGAACTTCCAACAACCTTCCGGTGATCTTCCGGTGAGCTTCTAGCACATCGTCCGAACCTTCGGTGTAGTGCCCGATCCACCAGCATGTTGACTCTTACAACATCCATTCTCGGCGCATTGTCCGATTCTTCCGACCCGATGACCGAACTTTAACTCCAGCCCAATACTTGATTCTTCGTGCTTTAATTGTTTTACCTATTTTGATCAAGCTTAGTCCTGTATCACTTATCTCAAAGCATAGATTAGATAACAAACTTATCAATTAATTTCATCATCAAAATCCAAGATTCAACAATCTCCCCCTTTTTGATGATGACAACAAATTGATGGAGTTAAACTCAACTCCTCCTATCTATATGCCATATCGAAATAAGGTAAACTTGAATTCAAAAGTAATAATAACCTTTGAATTCAAGTAAAATAATTTTGATCATATATAACATATTGTATCAAGATTTCATACATTGTGCATCATAATTTTAAATCATCGAAATAGAGTATGTACAATCACAACAAATCAACATCACTTTAAGTATAACATACATGATACCAAAACATTATGATTTTTAATCATTCATCATTGCTTACTTCATCATTACTTTTCAATCATTCATCATTACTTACTTCTCCCCCTTTGTCATCAACAAAAAAGAGGTGAATTAAAAAAAATCATCATAAGGTATCATGATGCATATCATTTATTAAACATATCAAAAATATATAATACATGAGGCTAATATTTTCTTAGAAATCGAGTTAAATATGTCATCCGAGACGAATAAATCCAAAAAATGATTTGATCATTTTTATTCATGCCTATGAAATCTGAAAAATGATCAAGTTATGAAGGATTCATATATGAAAGAGGTTCAAGATACAATTTTGAAAATTCAAACAAAATTGTAAATTGGAAATATAGATCATTGAAACCATTCATCAAATATTTAGTCATTCGTCAAATATACTAATAAGAGCTCATGAAAAAAAAATTCATGAGAGAAAGATCTTGATAAAGTTCATGAAAAAAGTTCAACTTGGCATTTATGAAGTACAGCGCATCAACATCAAAAGTTTCATAGAGAGAGATTCAACTTGGCATTCTCATGAGGTGAAGGAAAAGAGAAAAAAAATAATTAAGTTATAAAAGATCAAGAGTTAAGAATAAAGTTCGAAGAGAGTATAATAAACTATTGAGAGCTTAATCATTATGAAAAATTTCATGATATTAAGCTTCAAATGATACGAAAATCATGAGATTCATTTAATCATTCCAATAGAGGTAGGAGTATAAAGCCAATTTTAATACTTAATCAAAAGGTATGATAATCATCAATCAAAGAAGGAGGAGAATCAAAATGTTATAATCGAAGGATAAAAATGAGAGCTTCATTCAAAATATGATATCAAAAAGATGTCATCCAAAATCCAAAAATAATATTAAGTTGAGATTATGTAAACCGAGGTTGAAAAATTTCGGAAAAGGAACATACAACATCTTCATGCATTATGACAATTTAGCATGCCTAATTCTCTTCTAATGAAGTCAAATTATTCTTCATTTAGGGGTTTTGTGAAGATATCTGCTAATTGATATTTTGTATCAATAAATTCTAGAATGACATCATTATCATTGACATGATCTCGTATAAAATGATGTCTAATGTCAATATGCTTAGTTCTAGAGCACTTGTGTTATCACATTTTATGGGAATGTTCTTTAAATAAATTTCATAATCTTCTAATGTATTTTTTATCCAAATAACTTATGCACAATATACACTTGCGGCTATGTATTCGACTTCAGCTATAGATAGAGCAACTGAGTTTTGATTCTTAGAAGACCAAGAAACAAGTGCATATCCTAAAAATTGACATGTTCCGAATGTGCTTTTTCTATCTATTCTACATTTGCCAAAATCAACATCCGCATAAGCTATTAAATCAAAGTTATTGGATTTTGGATACTATAATCCTAGATTAGGAGTTCCTTTAAGATATCTAAAGGATTTTTTTAACGACTTTAAGATGAGACAACTTAGAATTAGCTTGAAATCTAGTACAAAGTCCTATACTAAACATGATATCCAGTCTAATTGCGGTGAGGTAAAGTAAACTACCTATCATTCCCCTATATGTTTTTTGATCAAAACTTTCTCTACTTTCATCCATGTCTAACTTAGTAGAGGTACTCATGGGAGTATTGATAGCCTTTGAACTATCCATATTAAACCGTTTTAGCAATTCTAGAGTATATTTTATTTGACAAAGAAATATACCATCATTAAGTTATTTAATATGTAATCCTAAAAAGAAGGTTAGTTCACACATTAGACTCATTTCAAATTCTTAGCTCATACACTTGGCGAATGATTCACATAGTAATTCATTAGTAGAACCAAAGATAATGTCATCAACATAAATTTGAACAATGAGAAAATTATTTTTAAAATGTTTAACAAACAATGTAGTATCAACCTTGCCTTTAGTAAAATTATTTGAAATTAGAAATGAACTAAGTCTCTTATACCAAGCCCTTGGGGCTTGTTTTAACATATAGAGAGCTTTAGTCAATTTAAACATATGATTAGGAAAAAGAGAGTTTTTGAAACTGGGTGGTTGTTCAACAAACACTTCTTCAGAAATAAAACCATTCAAGAAAGCACTTTTGATATCCATTTGAAATAATTTAAAATTATTACTACTAGCAAAGGCAAGGAGTATCCTAATGACTTCTAAACTTTCTACAGAAGCGAAGGTTTCTTCATAGTCGATACTTTCTTCTTGGTTGAAACCTTTGACCACTAATCTAGCCTTGTTTCGAACCATGATACCAAATTCATCATGCTTGTTTCTAAAGACTTATTTAGTACCAATAACTAAATGGTCACTAGGTCTAGGTACAAGCTTCCATACCTCATTCCTCTCAAATTGGTTCAATTCCTCTTGCATTGTGATAACCCAAGAATCATCTTTCAAAGCTTCATTAATACACTTAGGTTCAACTTGAGAAATGAAAGCAGCGTTGGCACAAAAATTCTTAAAAGAGGAATGAGTTTGAACCCCTTTTGATGTGTCTCCTATAATTAGCTTCTTTGGATGGGCATCTATATACTTCCATTCCTCAAATAAGGAAATTTGGGAAGAAGATGCATCCAAGTTGCTATTTTGAGGAGAGGGTTCATTCATATTCAAACCATCAAAACCAAGATCATCATCAAAATTATTTTTCTTAAATTTAAAAATTTTATTATAAACTATATGAATAGACTCTTCTATAACCAAGGTTCTTTTGTTGAAAATATGAAAGACTTTAGAAATGGAAGAGTAACTAAGAAAGATGCCTTCATCGGATTTAACATCGAATTTTCCTAAGGCATCCTTTTCATTCAAGATAAAACATTTGCAACTGAAAATTTTAAAATAAGAAATATTTGATTTTTTGTTATTCCATAATTCATAAGGGGTTTTGGATAGAGATGGTCTTATTAGAACCCTATTCATGACATAGCAAGTCGTATTAACGGCTTCGACCCAAAAGTATTTAGGTAAACTATGTTTATTTAACATGGTTCTTACCATTTCTTGTAAATTTCTATTCTTTCTTTCTACTACTCCATTTTGTTGAGGATTCCTCAGAGTAGAGAATTTGTGATTATATCCATTAGATTCACAAAAATTTTGGAAGTCATGGTTTTGGAATTCACCACCATGATCACTTTGAATCGATGAAATCATGAAACCCTTTTCATTTTGAACAAGTTTACAAAATTTATAAAAATATTTAAAATAATCACTTTTGTGAGCTAAGAAATAGGTCCAAGTGTATCTACTATAATCATCTACAATGACAAATGCATATTTGCTACCTCCTAAACTCCTATCAATTGGTCCAAATAAATCCATATGGATCAATTGTAATGATCTAGAGGTGCTTATTTGATTCTTTGGTTTGAAGCTAGTTTTTTTTGCTTTTCTAGTTGACATGCATCATATATTTTATCTTTAATGAACTTAATATAACATTGGGAATGCCTCTTACAAGTCCTTTATATGTGATTTGAGAGATTAGTTTCATGCTCGCATAACTCAATCTCCTATGCCAAAGCCAAGCATCATCATTCAAAACCGAAAGATACTTTTCGTTGCTAAAATCATCAATGTTTATGGTGTAGACATTATTTTGTTTTAGTTCAATCATAGATGTGTTGTTGTGTGATTTTTCAATAATGCAAGCATTAGATTCAAATTTCACAATATATCCCTTATCACATAATTGACTAATACTTAAAAGATTGTACTTTAAACCATCTATCAATAACACATTATCAATTAAAAATTTTGATTTCTTATCTATAGTTCCCTTGCCAATGATTTTACCCTTGTTGTTGTCTTCGAAGGTGACATATCCTTCGTCTTAGCTAGTGAGCTTAGAGAATTGAGATGGATCTCCGGTCAGTTCTTTGAGCATCCACTATCAAGGTACCATCTCTTGCTCCTAGTTTGTGTGGGTGAATGTGTCTAAAAAAGAGGATTATTTTTAGGTATCTATTTAAACTTGGGTGCTTCAAAAATTGATCTACTAAATGTGTCATTGTTCATTGAGTTCCTTATTGTTCCTTTAGAAACCCATATTAACCTTTGTGGGCTAAGTTTCTTATACGGACATTTGTAGGTAACATGTCTAGATTTGTAACAAAAATTACATCTCAAATAAGTGTAGTGTGGGTCCTTTAATAAAAGTGGTTGGAGTTCGGTGAGATCCACTCATGAATCCAATACCACTCCTTTTTCCGACGTGACCCTTGTTTGCAAGGATCATGTCCAAGCCCTTGCTACCGACCTTAAACTTGTTTAGGGTCTCTTTAAGTAGTAATTTCTTATTTTTTATTACCTCTAAGTGTTCACACTTAGAGCATGAGTGTAAAGAGGGAGTTTGAAGACTATCAAGCTTATCTTGTAATAAAGCATGCTCCTTTAATAAATTGAACTTCTTTCTAATAGTTCTAAACTCATCAAATAATTCATGAAAAGCTATTAAAGTTTGTTGAAAGATAAATCTTCATTAATTAACTCACATACCTCATCTCTTAAAGCCATTAGCGCGAAGTTGGCCTCCTCTTTGTTGTTTGCTTCTTCATCTTCGGAGCCACTTGAATCATCTCACATTGCCTTTACAGCTTTCTTCCTCTTTGGTAGTTTCTTCTTGGCTTGAGGGCATTCACTTTTGAAGTGTCCCAGCTTTTTGCATTCGTAACATATGACTTGGTCCTTTTTTGGTTCAAGTTTATTTTTAGTGTTGTTTTTAAATTTATTCCTTCTTATAAATTTTTTGAATTTCTGAGCTAAGAGTGTAAATTCATCATCAAGGTCCTTATCACTTGAAAATTCCTTCAAGTGGTCTTCTTATGTTTTCAATGCCATATCCTTCCTATTCTTTGGAAAGGGGTTCTCTAGCTCATCATAAGCATAGCATGTCATTTCGTAGGTCATTAAAGACCCAATGAGCTCTTCGAGAGGAAAAGTTTGAAGGTCCTTGGCCTCTTAAATGGTCGTAACTTTTGGATCCTAACTCTTTGGAAGGGATCTTAAAATTTTAGTTATAAGTTTAAAATTAGAAAAACCTTTACCAAGTGCTTTGAGTCCATTGACGACATCTGTGAAACGGGTGTACATGTCTCCGATGGACTCACTTGGTTTCATTTGAAATAATTTATAAGAATGCACTAAGAGATTGATTTTGGACTCTTTCACTCGGCTAGTGCCTTCATGAGTGATTTCAAGAGTACGCCAAATATCAAAGGTCGATTTATAAATAGAAACACGAATAAACTCATTTTTATCAAGTGCATAAAACAAGGCATTCATAGCTTTTACATTTAGAGCGAAAACTTTCTTCTCCGATTCATTCCATTCATTCATCAAAAGAGAAGATTTTTGAAATCCATTGTCAACGATATTCCAAAGTTCGAAATCCATGGAAATCAAAAAAATCTTCATACGAGTCTTCCAATAAGTGTAATCCGACCCATTAAATATAAGAGGACGTGTATTGGAATGACCCTATTTTATGCCAGTATAAACCATCTCTCTTGGATTTTAAACCAAATGAGAGTGACCAAGCTCTGATATCAATTGTTAGGATCTAGAGTGACTCTAAGAGGTGGGGGGTGAATTAGTGTAGTGGTTAAAAATGTTGATTTATGCGATTTTGGAAAACTTCGTTCAAGAAGAATCATGTTTCAATAAAAACCAACTTCGATTGTGTTTTAACTTAAAGAGATTTATAAGTGAAAGAGAAGGATTCGAGTGATTGCAATAAGGTAAAGAATTTGTAGAAATGTAAATTGCTAGAAAAGAAACGCAAACTGATTTTATAGTGGTTCGGTCCTCCGACCTACGTCCACTCTCGATTTCTCCTTCGTTGAGGTCATCAACTTTCACTAATGATCTTCTTTCAATGGGTGAAGATCAACCACCATTTTATAACTCTTTCTCCTTTTCAAAGGTTGAGGAGATAACCTCTACAAGTCTTACACCTCCCTTAGACAAACTTCTAAACTTTTCAAGAGGAGGGAGAGAACACTCAAGACTTTTTCAAGATTACAATTTGATTCACCAGAGTTTTAGCTTACTTTTCTTATGTAATCCTTACAGGGATGAGTGGGGTATTTATAGGCCCCAAATGACTCCAAAAACAAAGCCAAAATTTAAATTTTCAGGTCTTCCAGGTATGAGCGATACTACTGCCTGCATTGGGTAGTGCCACCCCCTGTAGAACCTCGAAAACAGAGGTTTTGGCAGTACTACCACTAGCCTGGAGTGGTACCACCACTGTAGCTTTACTGTTGGGCAGTACCATCGCCCAGAATGGGCGGTACCACCGCCCAGACTAGGCGATACCACCGTTTACAACATGAAAAAGTATACTTTTTTACTTTCTAGCCCATAGGTGGTTCTACTGCCAGTTTGGTGATGCCATCGCCTACAGTAATGTTTGGGCCACTGAATGGGCCTCTCAATAAGCCCAAATCAGTTTCAATTTGGGCCCAATTGGCCCTAATTGAGTTGGTATGATTTTACCTAAAACTAACTCAATTTTGACCTAACCTTCGACCATTAAGACGTAAATAATTAGGAGCTACGAATCTAAGTTATCCGGTATGTTATTGGTTCTCCTGGTGAACTTCCAACAACCTTCCGGTGATCTTTCGTTGAGCTTGGCACATCGTCCGAGCTTTCGGTGTAGTGCCTGATCTACCAGTATGTTGACTCCTTCAACATCCATTCTCAGTGCATTGTTCGATTCTTTTGACCTGATACTCGAACTTTGACTCTAGCCCAACACTTGATTCTTCTTTCTTTAATTGTTTTGCCTCTTTTGATCAAGGCTAGTCCTGCTTCACTTATCTCAAAGCATAGATTAGATAACAAACTTATCAATTGATTTTATCATCAAAATTCGAGATTCAATAGGGATCACCTTCTCCACATGCACCACAAGGCTACTAGAGCCAAGGAGGAGGAGAGGAGGCTGAGGAGAATAGGAGGGGTGATTGCCAAGAGCTCTAGCCTATGAACCAAGGAGTTCCTCCTATTTATAGAGGTGCTGGAAGCTTATGCTTAATGGATCATGTTTACACTGTATCTCTATCCAGTTCACATTGGATCTTTATCCAATTATCCGATTGGATCTTATCCACAGGATCTAAAATAGGAGCTCTACAGATATCTTATTTCCGCACCTCTACTTGTCGCAATATCCACCTAATGTGTGTGACCCTCTGGGCCCGATATAGAGCTAGTCATGAGTCGCTCCCGTCAAAACTCCTTCTGATTCAAAACTTCTTCTGATATAGTGAATTATTATCTCTATAATAATTCACTTGACTCATCAACTATGGACATACTAGGCCACTACGCCATAGTCTCCAAGCGGTATAGGGGGATCTAATCCATCGGACCTATATGTCCTCAGTTATTATGTATCTATAATTCCTCATCCATCTATATCCCAAAGATCATATATTGGGCATGGTAAAGTCAGGCCTATAGAGAATCCTGTCCAATTCACGCTCTAATTAGATTCTCCTAGAGAACTCCTTCTCTCTTAATCCCAATGGCTCTAGCTAAGGATTTTACCTGAGCGAGCACACGCGGAATACTCCTCTCATAATACCGAGAGTGGATGATCCTATATTGACACACAGTTACCTTCGTAAGGTTGGCTACCATTCTCGAGAACAGGCTGTACCAGATCTGGATCTTTCCAAACCTATAAGTCCGACATCAAAGAATAGAGTACTCTCAAGGTATCTTTGGTGTCTCAAGTCTAAGGACCAGACACAACTAGGACTATGGAATCACTATTTGATGTTAGGTATCATTAACTATAAAGCATTCTGTAAGCAAATGAATTAGTAAACTCATTCTCTAATGAGCATATGCACTGTATCTCTAGTGTCCCTACACAAGCGACTATGAGATCAGTCACCTCCATCATATAGATGAGTATATAGTACACTAGTTTATCTGGTTATCTCGATGTCCTCATCAAGTAACCTATGACCAAGATGGTTTAGGATTTGTGTTTAAAGGTATATCGATCTCATTATCGTGATCTCATCATGATCCGATTCCCATTGCACGGATCTATGGACATTATAATATTCATCAAGATAATATGAGAAATTGCCAATAATAATATGCATAGAGATCAAAGCAGCGTGTCATAATTGCTATCACTCTTGTAATTGGCTTGTAGGGCACCTATTACTAACAATCTCCCACTTGACCTAAAGCTAATCACCTACATGTCTGATCCCCATCAGATCTCTATGACGGTCAAATATAATCTGAGTCAACAGCTTTGCTAGTGTATTTGCAATGTTATCTTCGGATGAAACTCTTTCCACTGCTATATCTCCTCGGGTCACTTATCCATATTTACCCTTTCTTTAGGAGTTTTTGGGACATACTTTGAGAAAGTGAAATTCCATGTCTCATCGGTATGAGACCTCTCTTGAAATTTTTCATGCCAAATCTTTTGACAATGGTGTCTATGTACATGGACTTGGACAAGCCAAGCATCCTTTTGAATCTATCTCTATAGATCTGAATCCCAAAAATATAGGATGTTTCCCCTAAGTCCTTTATGGAGAAGTGTCTAGATAGCCAAACCTTTACTGTGGAGAGCATTCCTACATCATTCCCAATAATTAGGATGTCATCCACATATAATACTAAAAAGGTGATAGCACTCCCATTTACCTTCCTGTACACACAAGACTTATCTTCGTTCTTAACGAAGTCATAAGATATGATCACCTCATCAAACCTTATGTTTCAACTTCGAGAAGCTTGCTTTAGTCCATAAATGGACTTAAGCAATCTGCATACCTTATCTGGACTTTACTTGGATATGAACCCCTAAGGTTGTATCATATACACTTCCTTTTCGAGTTTGCCATTGAGAAATGTAATTTTCACGTCCATTTGCCAAATCTCATAATCATAATATGCTGCAATAGCCAATAGAATTCGGATGGATTTCAGCATAACTACGGGTGTAAAGATTTCATCATAATCAACACCTTGCCTTCGACGATACCCCTTAGCCACTAGCCTTGCCTTATAGGTCTCCATCTTTCCATCTACCCCGATCTTCTTCTTGAAGATCCATTTGCAATCGATGGGTATGATACCCTCAGGTACATCAACAAAGTTCCAAATCTTGTTAGAGTACATGGATTCTATCTCAGAATTCATGACTTCTTGCCATTTCCCAAAGTCTATACTCATAATAGCCTCCTTGTAAGTCTGAGGATCAATATCCTGAGTGTCCACTCCACTAATATGTCCCACATATCTCTCAGGAGGGTGTGGCACTCTACCAGTCCTATGTAAAGTTGAAACTTATGTGTTAGGTACCTGAACAGACACGGTCTCCGGAATGGTGCCTGAGCTAGGTTCTCCAACCTTACTCAACTCTATCATGCTCCCACTGTCTCTGCCAAGAATGTGTTTCTTCTCAAGAAATACTACTCTCTTGGCAACAAAGACCTTTTGTTCCTCGGGGTGATAGAAATAATAACCATAAGTTTCCTTGGGGTATCCCACAAACTTGCACCATTCTATCCTGGATTCCAACTTATTGGGATCGTGTCTTTTAACGTGGGTAGGGCAGTCCTAAATTTTAACAATCTTAAGATTATGCTTCTTTCCTCTCCATATCTCATATGGTGTAGACACTACTGATCTAGATAGAACTCTGTTCAGAAGATAAGCTACGGTCTCTAGAGCATATCCCCAAAATGAGATGAGTAGGTCAATGAAACTCATCATGTGTGATTCCTCATACACCATTGAGCTAAGGAGGTGTCCATTGGGACAGAATCCCATGGTCCTTGAGGAACTGGGTGTATTCCGTACTCAAGTATTCTGCTCCTTGGTCCAATCGAAGAGTTTAAATACTCTTTTCAATCTAGTCCTCTGCTTCATTCTTATATTCCCTAAATTTCTCTAAAGCTTAAGACTTATATTTCATCAAGTATATATGTCCGTATCTAGAGAAATCATTAGTGAAAGTAATGAAGTAAGAGTAACCACCTATGGTTTGAGTTGACATAGGACCATATACATCACTATGTATGAGTTCTAGTAACTCAATGACTCTCTCTCCAATTCCACTAAATAGAGAGTTGGTCATTTTTCCACAAAGACAAGGCTCGTAAGTTTATGACTCAGTCAAATGGATCTAAGTATCCATCTTTTAATAGCTTTCGAATCCTTCCCTCATGGATATGACCTAGCCTACAATGCTATAGGGATGCACTGTTCACCTCATCTTGCTTCCTCTTGGACATGTTTACATTCATGATATGTGGAGCAGTATTTAGTATAATCAAACTATTATACAATGTCCCTCTAGTGATATCTTATCATCCTTACTGATTGAATAACAATTGTTCCCAAAAAGCACTTTATAACCGTTTAATGTCAAATATGAAATGGACATAACGTTTTTGATAATAGAGGAAACAAAATAACATGCATCTAATACAATAGTAGCTTCATCAAGTAGATGTAGAGTGATCTCGCTGACAGCAACAGCGTAACTCTTGCTCCATTACCCATCTTAAGGTCCATCTTGCCTTTTGCCAATCTCATAGGCCTTGCTAGAACCTGTAACGAATTGCAGATGTGATAAGCACTACCAGTATCCAATACCTATGTATTATCACAAAAATCTGACATATGGAGACTGATCATGAATGTACCTGAAGCTTCTCCAAGCTTCTGTTTCGCCTTTTCTGCAAGATACACCTTGCAGTTCCTTTTCTAATGCTCATCTTGATCATAGTGGAAGCACTGGCCTTTCCCCTTTACTGGGTTAATTTTGACAACCTTTGCCTTACCCCATTTGCCCTTGGCCTTTGTTACGATCCTTTTATTTTCTAAGCTTTGAATAATGTTTATGGAGTTATTTAGTAGGGAGTCAGTTACTGATTCGGTTAGGAGTCGATTATTTAGTGATTTATTTAATATTTATTTATTAATAAGAGTCCAAGTCTTGGTGGACTCTAGGTGGAGCTTTATAAATGGGGATATAATTATTTCTTTCAGACAATGAGAAAGTGATGAAATATTATTCAGTCTTTTGACTAAACCCAAGGAGGCTGATCCCTTCGAAGTGATCAAGGAGGCCGATCCCCTCGAAGTGATCAAGGGGACCGATCCCCTCGAAGCGATCATTTATCCCCTTTTCCCCCACTTCTTCCGCTTCTCCTCCACTTCTTCCGCTTCTTCCATGATAAAACCCTAAGGGGTCTTATCATTTGGTTTCAGAGTAGCGATCCTCGGCATTTTCGTTGTAACTTCGCATCAACCTTGCCGCAGCCATCATCTTCATCAAAAAAAGGGAAAAAGAGGAGAGAGAAAGGGCAAACGTAAGAACGCAGCCACACACCTCTGCATTCACCTCCTCAGTGGCCATGCACCCCTGCGTTCATCCTCCTGGCAAACGCTCCTTCGCTGTCACTACTCTTGACCTACAATCGATGCCGTCACAGCCTCTGGCTAGTGGTTATCTCCCTAGCTGCTATAGCCTGAGAGGGACTACCGTCGCTGCCCCACGACTTGTGGATCAACCTTGATCTCCGATCAGCAACCACCACACCTCTTTGGCCAGTGATCTCTACGCCCTCTTGCCACCGTCGCTGCTATAACCGACGGCCTCACTTCTGTAGCCAATCACCTCGCTGCCCCTTCTTCCCAATTGTGGAAGGGGTGGAACTCCCTTGTTTCCCCCACCCCCTGCTTCAACCGGCGACCACACACCTTTCCACCCCTTCTTCCCGGCTGTGACCACTGCCATCCAGCCCCCCCTGTTTCAACTAGTAGCCACGCAACTCATCACCCCTGATCTCCGATCGGCAGCCACCGCTCCTCTGCGGCCAGCGATCTTTGCCTCCTCTCCCCACCGTCGCTGCTATAACCAATGGCCTCGCATCTGCAGCCCACGCACTTCCCCGTTGCCCTTGCTCTTTCCCTCCGTAACCATCATCGTCACAGCCACCGATCTCGGTAGCAACCATCGTTGATTCCAAGCCACGCGCCTCCACCGCTGCTCTCCGACCAGCAGCCCCTTCTTCCTGGTCGTGACCACCGCTAACTCCACAATCGCCACACCTACTGTTGCTGCCCATGACGCTGCAGCCTTCTCCTCACAAATGCTGCCTTCCAAATTTTCTAGTCGCACCATTGCAATCTCAACCCCGACTGCTCGACAATCGTCTTTTTACATCGTAGCCCTACAGCAATATTGCATGTAGCACGAAGCGATAGAATTTTTTCTCCTCACTGCAACCGTAGTGAGCCTTACGCTGCACTTGAGTAGTTCACACCTTCAGTGCTGATGCCCTTAACTAGACATCAGAAGCAAGAACTAGGGATTTCATATCTACAATCTTACGCAATGGCTACCGACAAACTAGTGAAGGTATAGGTGGAAGCATTAGAAACTCGAATTGGGGACCAAATGGAAGCATTGAAAATTCGAATTGAAAACCAAATAGAAGCATTAGAAATTAGAATTGACAATCGGCTACAAGAGACCCTGAGTGAGTTTAAAAGAACCCTACTGGAGAATTTTGGCCAATTACAACAAGATGGAAGTTCAAACTCTACGTTAAATAGATCTAGATATACAAGAAGGGTGCACCGAGAATATGACTCAGGCTACCCACGTATTATGGTGGAATTTCCAAAATGAGAAGATGGAGACCCAACCAGTTGGATTTCGAGGGCAGAGAAATTCTTTCATTTCCATAGAACACCAGAGGAGTCTAAGGTGGAAATAGCCTCAATCCAATTAGACGGTGATGCACTTCAATAGTATGACTGGTATGAAACTTGTCACGGAGTTTCCTCGTATGAGCAATTCAAGAGAGGGCTTCTTGTTCGATTTGGACCATCTGAGTACGAGAATATAGATGGACAGCTTGCAAAAATTCGACAGACTTCTACAGTGTTGGAATATCAGGATAGATTTGAGTGATTGTCGAATCAAACTAGAGATTGGTCAGAACGACAACTGGTGGGTACCTTTATTGAAGGGCTTAATTCGAACATCAGATGTGAAGTTAAGGCCCGACAACCCTGCACTATGATAGCTGCAATTTCATTTATACGCATACAGGAGGAAAAAATCAGTATGGAATATCGTCAAAATAGAAGTGATAATAAACAAATGATCAGCGTACCACCAGCCCTATCTATTCCTAGCCACAACCTTAACACTCGAGAAGAGCTCAAGGAAAGATCAGCAAAAGGGTTATATTCGCAATGTGATGAAAGATGGAGTAAGAAGCACCATTGCAGACAAGGAAAACTCCTAATGATTGAGCCAATTGAGGAGGAATTAGAAGCAGAAGAGTTCGATTCCAACCAGGGAAGTATAGAAACTGATAAAGATATTGGCCCTATCACATACACAGTGCATGCATTGGTCGGCTACTCTAACCCACAAACAATATAAGTTGCAGGAACTTTAAAACATTAGCCTGTCACTATCTTGATTGATATGAGTAGCACCAACAATTTTACGAACAGAAAGATCATCACCTGATTATCCTACCACATTGAAGGCTATGATAAATTTGAAGTAAAGATTGCTGATAGACGGATTCTAATCTATGATAGCAAGTGCTCAAAGATAAAGCTCACTATGCAGGGTCAAGAGTTGCTCATGGATTTCTTTTTACTTCCCTTAGAAGACTATGAAGTGGTGCTAGGAATCGAATGGCTATCAACCTTGGGTGATATTTCCTGGAACTTTTTTAAACTAATAATAAAGTTTTTGTTAATAGAAAGTAGGTGATTCTAAAGGGCCGGTGTGGAAGTAAGATCACTACTATCACTAGCCATCAGATGGAGAAGGTTCTTTGGAAGATACACACTAGTTTCCTAGTACCATTATAGTGCATAGATCAAGAAATAGCAGGGCACATTCCAACCGAAAGTATTGAATCATTGCTTAAAGAGTTTATAGATGTATTTGCAGAACAACAAGGACTCTCACCTCTTCGACATCATGATCATCAGGTTCCAATAATACCCAGGAAAGCACCAACTAATGTCTGACCTATTGCTCACACATCAAAAAGTGGAGGTTGTACTTACTTGATCAGCGAGTTCTGACATGCCGCAGATACCTTATGCCGAATTTGATGCTGCTTAGCCTTGAGGACAAGGCTGATTTGATGAGGGCGGAACTGTTATGATCTTTTTATTTTCTAAGCTTTGAATAATGTTTATGGAGTTATTTAGTAGGGAGTCGGTTATTAATTCGGTTAGGAGTCAGTTATTAATTTGGTTAGTAATTTATTTAATATTTATTTATTAATAAGAGTCCAAGTCTTGGTGGACTCTAGGTGGAGCTCTATAAATAGGGATGTAACTTTTTCTTTCAGACAATAAGAAAGTAATGAAATATTTTTTAGTCTTTTGACTAAACCCAAGGAGGTTAATCCCCTCGAAATGATCAAGGAGGCCGATCCCCTCGAAGTGATCATTTATCCCCTTTTCCCCCACTTCTTCTGCTTCTCCTCCGCTTTTTCCACTTCTTCCATGATAAAACCCTAAGGGTTCTTATCACCCTTGTCTTTCTTAAGGGTTTTCCTAGCTTTCCTTTTCCTTATGGTCTCACCAACATAGAGAACTAGTTTCTCTTTCCTGATTGTGCTCTCTGCCTCCCTCAACATATTGAGGAGCTTAGGGAGAGTCACCTCAAGTTTGTTCATATTAAAATTTAAGATGAACTGAGAAAAGGAATCTGGTAGGGACTAAAGTATAAGATCAATGCACATGTTGTCATCTAGGACCATTCTTAGACCTGTGAATTTCTCAATCCACTCTATCATCTTCAGGATATGGTTCTGAACCATTGTCCCCTCACTCATCCCAGTACGAAAGAGACTCTTGGATATCTCATATCACTTAGTTCTTCCTTGCTCCTCAAACAGTTTGCGAAGATATAGGAGTATGGATCGAGCATCCATGTTTTCATATTGTCTCTGTAACTCAGGAGTCAAAGAGGCTAACATATAACACTGAGTGAGAGTGGAATCATCTATATACTTCGCATATTGGGTAAACTCTTCTTGAGGTGCTTCTACCTGAGGTTGGGGTATGACCGTAAACAAGACATATGCGATTTTCTCTACCGTGAGAACTATTCTCAGGTTATAGAGCCAATCTATATAGTTTGGACCAGTGAGGCGGTTGGCATCAAGTATGCCATGTAGAGGGTCTGATGGCGACATGTTTATGATAAACAGGAGATATAGCATAAGTAAATAACATGCAGATTTTGTAGAAAAATAAATAATCAAGATATGAACTTCTATCTTGACGTGCTCCCACTAATTTTCTAGCGAGTCATGCGACACCCTCAGCAGATGAAATGAAAATCTCTGACAGACTTCTAGTGGGGATCGGGATCCAATCGGCATCTTAGTGTAACCTCGAGGGACTCAACCAATCACATTACGCCCAAAAGGTAGGTAACTCTTGCCAATCACAACTCCTTGTGATTCCCGTCATGTTTGACTTCCGAACCACCATGACCTCGAGGGATTCGACCAACCATGATGTCCAATTAAGTCATCACCATCGTTACAAGATGAGTTTGATTCGGTGATATGCTCTTGAGGGACTCGACCAAGCATACTATATCCTCAGGTTACCGGTGACATCTCATGTCATAGACAAGATAGTGAGACGTGAAATAGGTGAGCCTCAAGGGACTCGACCAACTCAGCCTACATCGGGAATCAGTTCTTAGCTATAATGATGGAAGGCCACATGGGTCAATTTTATTGCTTCATGATTACTGACTTAATATTATCATAAGAGGGGTTTTAGGTTCGATCTTGTGATATGACATGTCACACACATATATATTTAATATATATTTACATCGCATGTAAATATATATATACTTATATAGCAGGTATATAGTAATCACACGCATAGGCATACTAGATGATCATGGACCTCAACCTAATATGATTAGGCCTGAGCCAGTAGGCCTAATCACTTATATCATGATCTATGTGCATATCAGTGCATCTCTGTGCCCGGTGATTATCCATCTCATCGTCGTCGGATCCGCCGGTACCTCGATACATCTCCATGCATCGCGATTGTCTGAATCAGCCTCGAGGGTCCCGCTGCCACCTCCAGGCTTCTACCGTACCTCTAGGGTAATTATAACATAATTACAAGTATGCAGGCCTGATAATCAACAAAAAATGGAGGCTGGCAGGCCCTAATAATCACATATACACATCACAAAGTCCATGATCATCTTCCCACATCACACATCACATGTACATATCATGTAGGATTACTAGATAAATATTAATAGTTAATTAAACCTTTTAAATAACTATATTTTGAAATCAGGGACATGTAGGAAATTTTCTAAAATGTTAAGGGCATTTTCATAATTTTCTTGGGACATGCCTTGAAATTTCTAAAATTGATAGGGGTAAAACTATCTTTTGCCCCCAAACCGCCCCAAACACAATCGACGACCATAACTTGTTGCGGCCACTACCTCCCTACTACGGCCATCGTTTGGCAAGCATGTGATAGTCATAATTTCTTGTGGTCATCGCTTGCTAGGTGTGCGATAGCCCCTTGGAAGGCTTGCGGTGCCGCCTTGGGTGCTGCCTTCTCTGGCAGAGGCGATTGCTGCCTTGGGCGCTGCCTCATGCATGGGTAGCCGCCTCGCGTAGGCGGAGTGGCTACCGCCTTGTGACACAACCGCAGGTCGCGAGCTGTGCAGCCCCACCTCAGGTAGCGACTACCGCCTATAGCCACCCTGCATAGGTAGTGGTTGCTGCCTTGCGCAGGCAGTGATCTGGTGCTACTCGGCAGGTAGCCGCCTTGTGGAGACTACCTTGCGCAACGTTGCCTTGTGCGTACCAGCGGCCGTAACCCCTTGTGGCTGCTGCCTTGTGCTCGTAGGCAGCTGTCGCCTCGCACACCGGTGGTCACAACCATTGCAGTCGTCATGTCGCACGTGCAGGGGCTGCTGTCATGTGCACCGCCTCCTGTCGATCCGCCGGGCAGCAATAGTTACTGCCTCTACCTCCTTTACTTGTGTCAACGAACTTGATGCAGAAGGATCGCTCTAAAGCACCTTTCATTAGCAAGATGAAGCGCTTTTCGGATCTAAAAATCACATCAAATGCAGCAAGAACACATAAAACAATTCTACGTGATTAAACACAACACATGCAGTTTATAAACCAATTATCGCACGATGAACTTGGCTCTGATATCACTGTTGGGAAATCGTGCGAATCGGCATCTCATGCGCAGTGGAAAATAAAACATGACCAGATTTCCCATAGTTACGTACTTGGCCGTTGTGCGACAATTGGTGCATGATAAAATTACAAATTCAAAAAACCACACATATCATGTCAGAAGCATTACTTGGGGAGATCTTATATCCCTGAAAATTTTAGATCCGATAAAGAGGATGAAGGAGCACTAGCGTACTCCTCTCTAGCAGTAATCCACACAACGGACGCAACGACGATGCTCTTCGGATCATAGTGGGATCACCTTCTCCACATGCACCACAAGGCTGCTAGAGCCAAGGAGGAGGAGAGGAGGGTGAGAAGAATAGGAGGGGCAACTACCAAGAGCTCTAGCCTATGAACTAGGGAGTTCCTCCTATTTATAGTGGTGCTGGAAGCTTATCCTTAATGGATCCTGTTCATACTAGATCTTTATCCAGTTCACATTAGATCTCTATCCAATTTACATTGGATCACTATCCAATTATCTGATTGGATCTTATCCACAGGATCCAAAATAGAGGCTCTACAGATATCTTATATCTGCACCTCTACTCGTCACAACATCCACCTAATGTGTGTGACCCTCTAGGCCCGATACTAAGCTGGCCGTGAGTCGCTCCTATCAGAACTCCTTCTGACTCAAAACTCCTTTTGATATAGTGAATTATTATCTCCATAATAATTCACTTGACTCATTGACTATGGACATACTAGAACACTACGCCATAGTCCTCAAATGGTACAAGGGGATCTAATCCATTAGACCTATGTGTCCTCAGTTATCATGTATATATAATCCATCATCCATCTATATCCCAGAAATCGTATATTGGGTATGGCAAAGTTAGGCCTATATGGAATCCTATCTGAGTCTCGCTCTAATCGGGTTCTCCTAGAGAACTCCTTCTCTCTTAATTCGAACGATCCTAGCAAGGGATTTTGCCTGAGCAAGCATACGCGGGATACTCCTCTCATGATACCGAGAATTGATGATCCTATATTGACACACAATTGCTTTCGTAAGGTTGGCTACCATTCTCGAGAAATGGCTGTACTAGATCTGGAGATTTCTGATAGGACCCTAGCAGGATTGGGTCCTACTTAACCAAGTAGCAGCTAATAAAACCCCTATGAGATTATAATAAACCACGTAGCCGCCTCTCTCCTATAAAGAAGAGGGCTAGAGTTTATATTTGGGCTTTTGGGCTTAGCCGTCGACCCCTTTTTGTTGGCTGGTTAGCTAGGGTTGAGGGTAAAAGGGATATTTTACTTAGGAAGTAGCCCCTGGGGCTAGGGTTTGGAGTCCTATATAAGCATGTAGCCTCCATCTCTTTTTGACAAGAAAAGATCAATCTACTTTGCAGCCACAAGGCCGACTACTTGGAGGGTGGAACCCCTATAGCATTCTAAGGGTTGATCCCCCTCAAAGATCAATCTACATAGAATTCCTTTGGGTTTCTATCATCTAGTATCAAAGCAGTGATCTTGCTGCTTTTGCTGCCATCCCTGACGCCCACCATCAGCCAAGCAATTCCCACAATTGCTCTTGACGTTGCCATCTCCACCGTCATCTTTTGCCATAGATCAAATCAATCTGCTGCCACCACCTCCAATTGCATCAGAGATATGGTATTTCTCCTATCACCAATACCTTTTGCTGCTATAATTTTCCATTCAAAATACCAAAAAGAAGTCTTGCTATCTATCCCTTGCTGCGAATTCCTTTCGTCGTAAAACTTATCATCTTTACGAACGAAGGATTGTGTAGAAAATTTCAGCCGTCTATTGCTACCTTTCTTGTGCACTTCATAGATCATCTTGGCTTTCATCTGGGATTGATCTATCATAGAATTCATCTTTGAAACATTCTTGTGTTGCTATAAATTTTTGTCGCAAACTGTTGGAATTTTTCGATGAGAATTCTGCTATCGCAACTTGCACCAATTTCCTTGGTGTTATTATGCCGAAATTTTCTTGACTCAATTTATCATCATTGCTATTATCTAAACCAAGAATTTGCTGTCAAATCCTCTCCTTAAATCTCAGGATTTTTGCTAGAAATTTCATCGAGAAATTGTTGTTTCTTCAACGATAATTCTGCTCTTACGAGATAGCACATATCCACAACAACTTCTTCCAATTTGCTGCCAAAATTTTCTTGATCCAATTTATCATCCTTGCTGTTATCTAAACTAAGATTCTACTATTAAATCTCCTCCTCAAATCTCTAGGTTTTCGCTGGGAATTTTATTGAGAAATCGATATTTCTTTGATGATAATTCTGCTCTTACGAGACAGCGCATATCGGTAGCAACTTCCACTGAATTCTATCAAATCTCTACTACCATCTACCACAAATCTAAACCCCTCTTCCCTAACCTTCATTCACTACCATCACAACCCATAACTCCATCAAATCGCACCCAAAACAGCCACAAAACAAGCCTAAACTATAGCCTATATCCAACAATCCACTAACCCTTTCGGCCACCACTTCTTTCAACCAATACATGCCTTTAACCCAGCAACCAAAGAGAGATCTTAATATTACAGATCTAGAGGCATATATTATGGCATCCGAGGAGGCGATCAATGCTAAATTCGAAGCCTTCGAGATGCAAATAAAGGATAAGATTCGGGCTCTCTTTGCCGAACTCAGTTTGGGTCGATCACTGAGCTCGAAGAAATCTCATCAAGGAGAGAGCTTTGATTGAAGAGATGACTTCTAAGAGAAGGGAGGCTCTATAACCAATCCCTACTATCCACACATGAGGGTGGACTTCCCTAGATGGGAAGAAGGAGACCCGATTGGTTAGATGTCGTGTGCGGAGTGATATTTTCGGTATCACAAAACCGCGGATGCATCTATGGTAGAAATTATAGCTATACATCTTGAAAGGGATGTCATACAATGATTTGATTGGTTTGAACACACTCATGGAGTCCTCTCATGGTGACAATTCAAAGAAGGATTGCTGATTCGCTTCGGACCAACCGATTATGAGAACATCGACGAACAACTAGTAAAAATCTGACAAACCTCTACCATTCAGGAGTATCAAACTAGGATTGAAAGGTTATCTAATCAAACTCATGATTGGTTTGAAAAATAGTTATTGGGGATGTTTATTGAGGGCTTGAAGCCAGAGATCCGTTGAGAGGTTAAAGCACGACAACCGTACATGCTTATAGCAACGATCTCTTTCGCATGACTTCAAGAGGAGCGATTGAACCACGAAGCCCAGAGGACTAGGGTCACTCCCCAACTAGCAATATCGAAGCCCTCAGCCCCCCTCTACTGTCAGCCATGCTCTTGCACCAAAAAGGTTGACAAGAGAAGAGCTTCGAGACCGATCTGCCAAGGGGTTGGGTTGGCATTACGACGAGCCATAGAGTCATGATCATCGCTGTAAAAAAGGAAGACTCTTTTGATTGAACTAGTAGAAGAAGAGGTCATTGAATAGTCAGAAGAAAGCTTTGAACATGAGAAAGAAGATGTGGAGAAAGAGCCACAAGCGACCGACTTTACGGTACACACATTAGCTGGCTACTTAAATCCACAAACGATGAAAGTTGGAGGCCTGCTCAAACAACAACTGATCACCATTCTCATTGACACGGACAACACTAATAACTTCCTAAATAGTAAGGTTGCTGCTCAGATGGTGCTCCACATCAAAGGTTGCAGCAAGTTCGACGTAAAGGTCGCCGATGGTCGAATCCTAAAGTACGACCAAAGATGCCCGCAGGTGAAGCTATTATTACAAGATCAAGAAATTATCGCCAACTTCTTCCTCCTACCAATTGATGATTACAAGGCTATGCTGGGCATAGAATGGCTAACAATGTTAGCTGACATCTCTTGAAACTTTTCCAAATTAATTATGAAATTCTACTACAAAGGCAAATAGGTCACTCTATGCGGGAAGTGCGGAAGCTACGTAACCACCGTTTCAACCCAACGAATGGAGAAAGTTTTACACAAGATAAATAATGGTTTTTTTATGCATCTCCAGCAGCAGCCAGAGGGGAAGAAAATAGAAATTGAAGATCAAAATCTCACCCAATTGCTTATTGAATTTGATGATATTTTTGCTGAACCACGCGGTCTTCCTCCTACTCTGCAACATGACCACCGAATTCCAATCCTTCCAGGGAAACCACCAGCGAACACTCAGCCTTACCGCTATCCTCACCTCTAGAAGGATGAAATTGAGAAGATTGTAAAAGAGATACTTGAAATAGGGGTGATTCGGCCAAGCTATAGCCCCTATTCCTCATCGGTGTTACTTGTATGCAAGAAGGACGGAACTTGGCGGATGCACATTGACTACCGAGCTCTAAATGGCATCACCATCATGGATAAGTACCCAATACCAGTGGTGGATGAACTTCTTGATGAGTTAAAAGGAGCTCAAGTCTTCATGAAGTTGGACCTCCGATCCGGTTACCACCAAATTCGGGTATGTGAAGACGACATCCCAAAAATTACTTTTTGCACTCATAACGGCCATTACGAATTCTTGGTAATACCTTTTTATCTCACTAATGCTCATTCAACCTTCCAAAGTCTCATGAATGATATTTTTTAGAGCTTTCTTCGTAAATTTATGCTGGTATTTTTTTTATGATATTCTCATTTATAGCCCTTCTCTTGAGACTCACTTTCAGCACTTGCGGTTTGTTTTGACGATCCTTCGGGAGAATACTCATTTTGTTAAGCTATCAAAGTGCAGTTTTCTCTGGCAAAAAGTAGAGTATCTTGGGCACATAATATCAGAAGAAGGAGTGGCTATAGACCCAACAAAAATTGAAGCAATGCAAGGCTAGCCGAAACCTACAAATGTGAAATTGTTGCGTGGGTCCCTTGGACTAACAGGCTACTACCGAAAATTCATAAAGAACTATGGAAAGATCAGTGCCCCCTCACTTCTCTATTGAAAAAAGACGTCTTCCAATGGTCGGACAAAGCCTTCATTGCCTTCGACAAACTTAAGGCAGCCATGACAACTACGCTCGTGCTAGCACTGCCAAATTTTAGCCGACTCTTCATCATTGAGGCCGACGTATCTGGAGTCAGAATTAGAGTCATTCTCATGCAAGATGGTCGACCACTCACATATACCAACAAGACGCTATCTCCCTCCCATTAACAAATGTCAGTCTATGATAAGGAGATGCTTGTCATTGTGTACGTAGTAACGAAGTGGAGACCCTACCTGATCGGCCGATGATTTTAAATTAAAACTAACCATAGAAGCCTTAAGTACTTTTTAGAGTAAAAAATATCATCCCCGAAGCAGCAAAAATGGGTAACTAAACTTCTAGGATTTGATTATAAAATTATTTATAAAAAGGGTGAAACAGTGATAAGTCTAGGGAAACTGCAACCACTACCCATACCGGACTTAGTGTAGACTGACATCTCCATGGATTTCATCGAAGGGCTGCCACCTTCTAAAGGTAAAAGCACGATCCTCGTGGTGGTTGATCGACTTATGAAATATGCTCATTTTTATACTGTACGAAATCCTACACTGCTAGTATTGCTCAGATTTTTATAGAAAATATTATTAAACTGCATGGGATGCCAAGGTCCATTGTAAGTGATCGAGATAGGATCTTCACCAGTAAATTTTGGACTGAGTTATTTCAATTACAGGGCACCAAACTCAAGATGAGCATAGTATATTATCTACAAACTAATGGCCAAACAGATATGGTGAACAAGTGTATAGAGATGTACCTTCGGTGTTTCGCCAGTGACCGACCAAAGGAGTGGACAAAATGGCTCCCATGGGTTGAATGGTGATATAATACTACATATCATTCCTTTGTATAATGTACCCCATATGAAGCATTGTATGGTCGGTCAGCCCTTGTGATTCCAAAGTATGTAATTAACTCGGCCAAGGTAGTAGTCGATCAAGATTTAATTGACAAGGACAAACTCCTATAGCTACTAAAGGATAATCTCTCTATCGCTTAAGCTAGAATGAAGCAACAAGCCGACACATGATGAAGTGAAAGAAAATTTGTAGTAGGAGATTATGTTTATCTTTGCCTACAGCCATACAAGCAACTCTCTATCAACACACGAGCCTCCATGAAGCTATCCCCACGTTTTTATGGGCTCTATCAGATCATAAAGCGTATTGGACCTATGGCGTACAGACTTAAATTTCCTTAGGATGCCAAAATCCACCATGTCTTTCACGTGTCATGCCTGAAGCTCAAGTTGGGAAAACACGAGTCACCCTAGATTCAATTGCCCAACACCATTGCTGATGGAGATATTCAAGCCCAACCATAAGCATCGGCGATATCCCTCTACTGAAGTACTAGTGCATTGGAATAATTTACCACCCGAAGATGCCACATGGGAATCATATGAGGAGCTGAAGACCTGGTTCCCTTAGTTAATGGAACCTCAGCCTTGAGGACAAGGCTGATTTGAAGAGGACGGGCTTGATAGGACCCTAGCAGGGTTGGGTCCTACTTAACCAAGTAGCAACTAATAAAAACCCTATGAGATTGTAATAAACCACATAGCCGCCACTCTCCTATAAAGAAGAGGGCTAGAGTTTATATTTGGGCCTTTGGGCTTTCTAGCCATCGCCCCCCTTTTTGTTGGCTGGTCGGTTAGGATTGAGGGCAAAAGGGGTATTTTACTTAGGAAGTAGCCACTAGGGCTAGGGTTTGGAGTCCTATATAAGCATGTAGCTTCCATCTCTTTTTGATAAGAAAAATCAATCTACTTTGTAGCCATAAGGCCGACTACTTGGAGGGTGGAACTCCTATAGCGTTCCAAGGGTTGATCCCCCTCAAAGATCAATCTACATAGAATTCCTCTGGGGTTCTATCACTTTCCAAACCTATAAGTCTAGCGTCAAAGAATAGAGTACTCAAACAAGGCATCTTTGGTGTCTCAAGTCTAAGGACCAAATACACAACTAGGACTACAGAATCACTATATGATGTTAGGTATCATTAACTATATAGCATTCTGTAAGTGGATCAATCAGTGAACTCATTCTCCAATGAGCACCTGCACTATACCTCTAATGTCCCCACACAAGCGACTATGAGATCAATCACCTCCATCATATAGACGACTATACAAAACGCCAGTCTATCCGGTTATCTCAATGTCCTCATCGAGTAACCTATGACCAGGATGGTTTAGGATATGTGTTTAAAGGTATATCGATCTCATTATTATGATCTCATCACGATCTAATTCTTATTGCACAGATCCATGGACATCACAATATTCATCCAGATAATGTGAGAAATTACCAATAATAATATACAAAGAGATCGACACAGCATGTCACAAGTACCATCACTCATGTGATTGGTTTGCAGGGCACCTATAACTAACGGGGGGGGGGGTGAATTAGTGCAGCGATAAAGATTACGTCAAATTCGTCGATTTTGAAAAACTTCGTACGTTGAAAACCAATTTCAATTGCAAGTATATTGAAAATATATTTAACTTGAAAGTGATACTAAGAAAGTGATGAGGAAGTGGAGCAAGTAAAGTAATAGATTTGCAGCAAGATAAATAGTAAGAAATAAATGCAAACCAGATTTTTATAGTGGTTCGGTTATCCGACCTACGTCCACTCCTGATTCCTCTTCACTCGAGGCCACCAGCTTCCACTAACGATCTTCCTTCTAATGGGCAAAGATCAAACACCCTTACAACACTTTGTCCTTTTGGCAAGCTTAAGAGAGAAACCTTTTACAAGCATTCACACACTCCTCTCTTTAAGCTGAATTCAAACTAAAGACTAGAGGAGATAAAGGATTTCAATAGCGTTTTCCTACTTTTAGATTCAATGTGCTTGTATCTTCTAACCAAGGATGAAAGGGGTATTAATAGGCTCTAAATGGATTGAAACTTGGAGCAAAAAATAATCTCATCCTAGGTTTTTTGGGTACTGGCTGTACCATCGCTAGTGCTGGGCGGTACCATCGCCTAAGCTTTCTGTCATTGGGCGGTACCACCACCTGGCAAGCCTGACACTGGATGGTACCACTGCTCAGGCAAAGCCTCGGCTACTGGATCGGGGTGGTACCACTGCCCAGACAACCTTAGAGACTGAACCCTAGGCGGTTCCACCGCCCCAGTCTAGCGGTGCCACTGTCAGACGAGGTTCAGCACCACTGTTTGGGCCTTGAGTCTAGCCCAAACTTATCCAAGTATGAGCCCAATTGGCCCATAATTGAGTTGGTCCATTTTCAACCTAATTAGACTTAATTCTACTTCGATCTAGATAATTATTATAAAGTGAATCAATTTTTCCAACATGTCATTGGTCCATCGACGCTTCATCCAGTTCTTCGGTGCATCGTCCTCTCTTACGGTCTGTTGCCTAATCGACAGTTGTCCTCCATAACTCCGATCTCCTTAGTGTAACTCTGCTCTTCTTGGCCGGATGCCTAAACCCTTACTTCGAAGCTTTCTACCGATACATCGATCGATCCTTCACTCGACATCCAATCTTCTAACATGTTTTTTTCTGACCCAACATCGATTCTTCCTGCATCAATTATCTAATCTTGATTGAAAGTAGACCTATGTGACTCAAAACATAGTTAGATCACAAAATATGATCAATTGATTTCGTCATCAAAATCCAAGAATCAATAATCTGCCCCTTTTTTATGATGACAACCAATTGATGACGGAATTAACCTCAACTCCTGAAGTTTAAACAAACTTCCCTGGTTAATAAGCCATATTGATAGAACCCTTAGATTTCAAAGAATCCAAGCAACATGTCATAAAAAAATTCATGCAAAATCATAATTTCAATTTCAACATTCATGCATGAAATCATCAATATACTTCTCTCCCATTGTCATCAACAAAAAAGAGAAGTTGCATCTAGTTAGAGTTTGAAGATATGCAAATTTTACACCATTCAAGCTAGATTTACAACATTCAATCACTTTAAACATGCAAGCTAATAATTTTCAAAAATGTTCAAATTTGCTTCTTGAGATGTGCAAGTTTACACTTTCGCTTCTTAAGATAGGCAAGATAGCAAATTTTCTTCTCTTGAATTTGCAAACTTGCAATCTTTTTTGTGGTGTTTATGATAGCAGGATATCTCTTCTCTTTTGAGAAGTACAAGCTAGCTAGTTTTGCTTCCTTTGCATGCTAGCAATTTTCTAAGCGATGTTTGAGCTAACAAACTATCTCCCCCTTTCTTTACAATGATATAGTTTTTTCTTTTTACAACAACTTTTTACATCAATTAAAATTACATCAATCAATATTTTAATTATCACATGATACGTACAAGCCAAATAAATTAAGTCATTTTTATGTCATGAAGGATATGATATCAAGAAAAATCAAGAAGGACATGATTCATTTGACAAATCTTTTTAATAAAGTGAAAGAATTATACAAGAAAGCATTGTGAGAGATCTTAATTCATATAAGAAAAATCTCAAGTTATAAGTCCAAGAAATCAAGATCATGATTTATAAATATTTTTTTTAGTATCAATTTTCAATTCATGATAAAGGGCATATAACCAATATAAAAGAATCATGGTAAAAATATATCAATATCAAAGATCAAGTCATGATTCATTTGAATATATCATCTCATTCATAAAAGAATCATATAAGAACATGATTCATGCATAAGAATTCTCAATAAGTCATGAAATCAAAAGAAAGTTCATGATTCGCTTGAAACAAAAGATCTCATTCAAATCAATTCGTCAACTCAAAACTCACAATCAAATCATCAAAATCACTTTCAAGATTCATAATATGAATAAAGTTATTATCACATCATCAACTTTTTAGAGATTCAAAATGATAAATAGATTTTTGATAAAAACTAATTATCAAATCATCAAGATCAATTTCATGATTTAAGAGATTTATATGAATTCATTAATCTTGATAAGATAGAAAATACCTTGTTTCAATTTACGTGATTCTTCTTATAAGCATGCCTTCGCCTTTAATAAAAACAAGTATCAATATTCAAGAGCGAAAGGTAAATTTCATCAAAAATATAACACATTACACATAAGGCATCTTCAAAAAATTTGATTTATCATGATAATATTTTTCATTTTAAGTTGTCTGTTTCATATAAATGTGCTCAAGTTTTAAAAGACGAGTATCATGTTTAAAACTAAAACATAAGTTTCGTCATCAAAATATGACACTTTATAAGATCATTACATCAAATCCTCATGCATGACACCATAATATAAAATCATTAAGCATGATAACAATCTTTTAATATTTTCATTGCATCATTATCAAGGATGATTTCTAAAGGTATGTTCAAATTTTTGTTCGAAAGCCATGTATTATCATATAAATCCAAAATTATCATCAAGATCTTTCATTTGGAAAATTTATTAAGAGCGATGTAGATTGATTACATGTAAGCATGCTCAAGTCCTTTTTGTATAAAAGAGGTATATCAAGTTTAAAGCTGAAACACAAATTTCATTATCAATACCAAAAATATGACACGTCATCTAAAAATTTCATCATAAAAATGATTAAGACCAAACACATAAAGCATCTTTAAGCAAAAGATTTGATTCATCATGATAATACATTTTCCTTATTAGGATCAGTTCGACACTAAGAGGGAGGGGGGGGTGTTGAGTTAGTACAGCGATAAAGATACGACAAATTCTTTGTACGATTTTAGAAAACTTCGTATAATGAAAATCGATTTCGATTAAAGCATATTGGAAAGGCTCTAACTTAAAGATGTTTGCAGGGATGAGAAAGTAGAGCAGCAAATAAAGATGGTTTGTAGAAATATAAATGACAATAAGTAAATGTAAACCGATTTTTATAGTGGTTCGTCCATCCAACCTACGTCCACTCCCGATTCCTTTTCGCTTGAGGCCACTGGCTTCCACTAGTAGTCTCCCTTCCAACGGGCAAAGACTAACTCCCTTATAATACCTTCTTCTTTTAACGAGCTCAGGAGATTACCCTTTGCTTCTTTCAAAGTTTGTGTGCTTGTATATTCTACCCAAGGATGAGATGAGTATTTATAAGCTCCAAGTAGATTCAAATTTAAAGCCAAAATCTATCTCATCCTAGGTTTTTTGGTACTAGCGATACGTCAAATTTTTTGGTACAACTCGACCACAACCTACACACCGCCCCCTTTTTTAAATGCTTAAAAGAAGAGCATGATATATTTTTGTAAAAAGATTTTTTATTTCCTACAAACTAAGTTTAAGTAACTCATGAAAAGATCATGTAATCTCATAATAAGGTAAAAACATTTTGGGAGAGTTGCTTACCTTATAGTCGAAAGCCGTCAAAGCGTTGTTCGTCACTTAATTCTTCTTTGCTCACTTTTTTTTTCTTCACTTTTGTGTACTTATATTTGGAGCTCTCTGGTTTCTTGCATCCATAGCAAGAGCTGGTGTTCTTTTTAAGTTCATTTGTGTTTTTTCAATTCTTGTTTAATGAACTTTTAAAACTTTAATGTTAGAAGTTCATGTTCCTCATCATCATCACTTGAGTTATCACTCAAGTGGTCTTCTTCCATTCTAATTACCTTCCTATTCTTTGGAAGGTGATTCTCATGTTCATTGTATTCTAAGAAGCTCATTTCATATATTATTAATGAGCCAATGAGTTCTTGAATAGGAAAATTATTTAAATCTTTAGTTTCTTGTATTGTCATTACTTTTGGATCCCACCTCTTTGGAAAGGATCTTAAAATCTTGTTAACGAGATCAAAACTGAAAAAACTTTTACCAAGACTTTTTAAACTATTGACGACATCTGTGAAACGGATGTACATGTCACCAATAGTTTCGCTTGGTGCCATTCGAAAAAGCTCAAATCATATATTAGAAGATTTATTTTCGAGTCTTTGACTCTACTAGTGCCTTCGTGTATGATTTTAAGTGTATGCTAAATATCGAAAACTGTTTCACAAGTTGAAATCCGATTAAACTCATTTTTATCTAAAGCACAAAATAAGGCATTCATAGCCTTTGCATTTAAAGAAAATAATTTTTTTTTTCAAAATCCGTCCATTCATTCATAGGTTTAGAGGGTAGTTAAAATCTATTTTCAATAATATTTCATAAATCCAAATTCAAGAAAAGAAAGAAAACTCTTATTTGAATTTTCCAATAAGTGTAGTCCGTCCCATTGAACATGGGAGGACGAACGATAGAAAAGCCCTCTTGAAATCCGAAAAGAGCCATTTCTCTTAGGTGTAAATCCAAATGAGAAATACCGAGCTCTAATACCAACTGTTAGGATCAGTTGATACTAAGAGGGAGGGGGAGGGGTGAATTAGTGTAATGGTAAAGATTATGTCAAATTTGACGATTTCAAAAAACTTCGTACGACGAAAATTGATTTCGATTACAAGCATATCAGAAACGTATTTAACTTAAAAGTGATAGTAAAAAAGTGATGAGGAAGTGGAGCAAGTAAAGTACTAGGTTTGCAATATGATAAATAGTAAGAAATAAATGTAAACCAGAATTTTATAATGGTTTGATCATCTGACCTACGTCCAATCCCGATTCCTCTTCACTCGAGGCCACGAGCTTCCACTAACGATCTTCCTTCCAATGGGTGAAGATCAAACTTGACAAGCTTACAGTGCTTTCTCCTTTTGACAAGCTTAGGAGAAAAACCTTTTACAAGCACTCACACAGTCCTCTCTTTAAGCTAAATTCAAACTAAAGACTAGAGGAGAGAAAAGATTTCAATAGCGTTTTCCTCTTTATAGGTTCAATGTGCTTGTATCTTCTAACCAGGGATGAGAGGGGTATTTATAAGCTCCAATGGATTCAAACTTGGAGCAAAAAATAATCCCATCTCGGGTCTTTTGGGTACTGGTGGTACCACCGCTAGTGCTAGATTGTACCATCACTTGGCAAGCCTAACATTGGGTGATACTATTACCCAGTCTGGCGGTACCACAGCCCAAGTAGAGCCTCGACTATTGGACTTGGGTGGTACTACGGCCTAGACCACCTGGGAGACTGAACCCTAGGTGGTTCCACTGCCCTAGTCTAGTAGTGCCATCGCCAAACAGGGTTCAACAGCATTGTTTGGGCCTTAAGTCTAGCCTAAACTTATCCGTGAATAGGCCCAATTGGTCCCTAATTGAGTTGACCCATTTTCAACTTAATTAGACCTAATCCTACTTCGATCTAGATAATTATTACAAAGCGAATCAATTTGTCCAACATGTCATTGGTCTATCAGCGTTTTATCCGGTTCTTCGATGCATCGTCCTCTCTTACAACATGTTGCCTAATTGACAATTATCCTTCGCAACTCTGATCTCCTTAGTGCAACTCCGCTCTTCTTGGTCCGATGTCCGAATCCTTTGTTCGAAGCCTTCTATCGATACGTCGATTGATCCTTCGCTCGACGTCCTATCTTCCGACATGTTTTCCTCTAGCCCAACATCGATTCTTCCTATTTCAATTATCTAATCCTAATCAAAAGTAGACGTGCATGACTCAAAACATAGTTAGATTACAAAACATAATCAATTAGTTTAATAATCAAAATCCGAGATTCAACAACGATAACCGAACCACTATAAATTCAGTATGCCCTTTTCCTTGCTATTTAGTTTTATTGCTTACTTACCTGCTCACTTCACTTTATACTTACTCTAAGTCAAGCTCACTTTCGATATCAGTTTTCATCGAACAAAGTTTTTCTAAATCGTTGAAAGTTCTGAAAGTGATAATTTACCTCCCCTCTTAGTGCCGATATGGTCCTAACAGCGAGGAGATCGTGTAGTAATTTAAGGAACATCTTAATAGCCCCTGCTATGTGGATCATCGCTAAAGAGAAGGATAGTTGACCTCCTTCATCCTCTCTCATAGACCTATAGGATTTTAGGGATATATGATCTCCCTAGATAACACATCTTTCTTATAGGAATAGTTTTCGATTTTACGATTTTTGTGCACCAATCTTTGCATGATGATGAAACCATTTTGTGAAAATCTGGGATTTTATTTTCTATTCTTTTGTTGCACATGTGATGTCGCCCCAAGATTTCCCAACAAATGTTTTGTCATAGTCAACACCTTACCTTTGATGATACCCCTTAGCCACTAGCCTTGTTTTATAGGTCTCCAACTTTCTATCTATTTCGATCTTCTTCTTGAAGATCCACTTACAACCAATGCGTTGGGAAATCCACAAGGGGAGCGATATCTCATACGCAGCAGAATAACAAAAAACAAAACACCCTAGATTTCTTGTAGAAAGTTTTCGTCGTCGTGCGAAGATCGGTGCGTCAAAAATAAATCCGTAAAATTGTACGTGTAAAAGAAGATACCTAGGAAGATCGTATATCCCTGAATTCCTGCAGATCTATAGGAGAGGATGAAGGAGGTCAAGCATCCTCCTCTCTAGCGGTATCCACACGGTAGGGATTGCGATGATGCACCTCTCTCTTTGGGGAGAGGCGAATAGGAGGTGGCTACCAAAAACCCTCAGCCTATAAAGCTTTGGTTTCCTCCTATTTATAGAGGCCCCCTGAAAACCTTAATGAATCATTTGCCCTATTGGGTATTGGATCTCCATCCAATTACCCAAGCATCTTAGATTAGTGGGTCTCTACCCAATAATCTCTTATTAGCAATTATTGGATCTCATCTCAGGATCCAATAATTCAAGGGCTTAATGGTTATCCAATAAGATAGGGGGTTCAGCGGATATCTCATATCCGAACCTCTACTCATCGCAACACCTACCATATGTGTGTGACCCTCTAGGCCCAATATCAAGCTGTCCGTGAGTCATACTTGTCAGAACTCCTTCTGACTCAGTGAATTATTATCTCTATAATAATTCACCAAACTCATCGACTGTAGATGTACCAGGCCACTACGCCGTAGCCCCCAGACGATACAGGGGAATCTAATCCTTTGGACCTATTTGTCCTCAGTTACCATGTATCTATAGTCTCTCATCTATCTAATATCCTAGAGACCCTATACTGGGCATGGTGCTGTCAGGCCCATACGGTCTCTCCTTGAGTCTTGCTCTTGTCGGATTCTCCTGGAGAACTCTTTCTCTCTCAATCCGAATAACCTTGGCCAAGGATTTTTTTGAGCAAGAACATATGGGATATTCCTCTCATGATACCGAGAGCGGATGATCCTCTATTGACACTCAATAGCCCTCATAAGGTTGGCTACCACTTAAAATAACCGATTGTACTAGATTTAGAACTGTCCAAACCTATTAGTCCTGTATCAAAGAGTGGAGTACTCATACAGGACATCCTTGGTGTCTCAAGTCTAAGGACCAAATACACTACTAGGACTACGGAATCGCTGTCTGACATGAGGTATCAAAAACCATTCAACATTCCATCGGTGGATCAATCAGTGAACTCATTCTCCAATGAGCACCTGCACTGTACCCTTAGTGTCCCCACACGAGTAGCTATAAGACCAGCTACCTTCATCATATGGACGGGTATACAGCATACCAGTCTATCCGGTTATCTCGATGTCCTTCTCGAGTAACCTATGACCAGGATAATTCAGAGTCTGGGTTTAAAAGTGAATCGGTCTCATTATCGTGATCTCATCACGATCCGATTCCCATTGCATAGATCCAAGGACATTACAATATATGCAACACGCAAGATAAAGTGATGAAATGCCTAATAATAAGCAAAGAGAAAAAAATACATATTAAGTCACAAGTGTCATCACTCATGTGATTGGCTTGCAAGGCACATATGACTAGCAATCTCCCACTTGACCTAAAGCCAATCACCAATATGTCTGATCCCCATTAGACCTCTGTGATGCTCAAAGACAATCTGAATCAATGGCTTTGTTAGTGGATCTGCAATGTTATCTTCGGATGGAACTCTTTCCATTACTACATCTTTTCAGGCCACGATCTCTCTAATAAGTTAGAACCTCCTCAGAACACTTTTGATGAGACCCGGGTCCCCTTATTTGAGTAATCGCCCTGTATTTATCACAATTTAAGGGAATTGACTCCTCGCTACTCGGGATGACTCTTAGATCTGTGATGAACTTCTTCATCCAGACTCCCTCCTTTGCTGCCTCTGCCGCAATAATGTATTCCGCCTCTATGGTCGAGTCAGCAGTAGTATCTTGCTTGGAACTCTTCCAGCATACTGCTCCTCCATTCAGGGTGAACACGTACCCTGAATTAGACTTGCTATCATCGACATCGGATTGGAAGCTCGAGTCTGTGTAGCTCTCAACCCTGAGACTACTACCTCTATATACCAGTAAAAGATCCTTAGTCCTTTTCAAGTAGTTAAGGATATATTTTACTACTTTCCAGTGCTCCAAGCCTGAATCTGCCTGATATCTGCTCGTGACACTCAAAGCATGCGCTATATCAGGCCTAGTACATAGCATAGCGTACATGATAGATCCTATCGCTGATGCATATGGCATCATATCCATGTGTGCCCTTTCTTCAGGAGTCTTTGGGGATATACTCCTAGAAAGTGATATTCCATGTCTCATTGGTGTGAGACCTCTCTTGAAATTTTTCATGCCAAACCTTTTGACATTGGTGTCTATGTACCTAGACTGGGACAAGCCAAACATCCTCTTGGATCTATCTCTATAGATCCGTATCCCCAATATGTAGGATGCTTCCCCTAAGTCCTTCATGGAGAAGTGCCTAGATAACCATGTCTTTACTATAGAGAGCATTCCTACATCATTCCCAATGATCAGGATGTCATCCACATATAATATCAAAAAGGTGATAATGCTCCCACTTAATTTCCTATATACACAAGGCTCATCTTCGTTCTTAACGAAGTTATAAGATTTGATTGCCTCATCAAATCTTATGTTCCAACTTCAGGAAGCTTGCTTCAATCCATAAATGGACCTAAGCAACTTGCACACTTTATCTGGGTTATCCTTGGACACGAATCCCTCAAGCTGTATCATATACACCTCCTCATCGAGGTTACCATTGAGGAATGTAGTTTTGATGTCCATCTGTCAGATCTCATAATCATAGTATGCTACAATAGCCAATAGAATTTGAATGAATTTTAGTATGACTACAAGTGAGATAGTTTTGTCATAGTCAACACCTTGCCTTTGACATACCCCTTAGCTACTAGCCTTGCTTTATAGGTCTCTACCTTTCCATCTACTCTAATCTTCTTTTTGAAGATCCACTTGCAACTAATGGGTACAATACCTTCGGATGCATTAACTAGGTTCCAAACCTTGTTGGAGTACATGGAATCCATTTCTGAATTCATGGCTTCTTGCCATTTCCTGGAGTCTATGCTCATAATAGCCTCATCGTAGGTCTGAGGATTAATATCCACAACATCCTCTCTTCTGATATGTCCCACATATCTCTCAGGAGGATGGGATACTCTATCTGACCTACGTAAAGTTGAAACTTATATGTTAGGTATCTGAACAGATTCTGAAATGGTGCTTGAGCTAGGTTCTCCAACCTCGCTCAACTCTATCATGCTCTCACTATCTCCACCAAGAATGTGTTCCTTCTCAAGGAACACTGCTCTCTTGGCTACAAAGACATTTTGGTCCTCATGGTGATAGAAATAATACCCACAAGTTTCTTTGGGGTATCTCACGAACTTGTACCGTTCCGTCCTATATTCTAACTTGTCAGGGTTGTGTCTCTTAACGTGGGGAGCCCCAAATCTTAACAATCTTAAGATCGAGCTTCTTCCCATTCCATATCTCATATGGAGTAGACAGCACTAACTTAGTTGGAATTCTGTTTAGAAGGTAAGCTGCAGTTTCTAGGGCATATCCTTAGAATGAGATGGATAGGTCGGCGAAACACATCATGGAACGCACCATGTCTAATAGTGTGTGATTCCTCCTTTCTGATACACTATTAAGCTATGGTGTATAAGGAGGTGTCCATTGGGATAAAATCCCATAGTCTTTGAGGAACTGGGTGAACTCTGTACTCAAGTACTCACCTCCTCGATCTAATCGAAGGGTTTTAATACTCTTTCCTGTCTGGTTCTCTCCTTCCCATTTCCTCTTAGACTCATTTACACTCTTGATATATGGAGCTGTATCTATCATAAATAAACCATTATACAATGTTCCTCTCATGATGATCTCATCATCTAATATTATTGAACAACCATTGTTCTCAAAAACTAATTTATATCCATTAACTATCAAACATGAAATGAAAAAAATATTTTTGATAATAGAAGGAACATAATAGCATGCATTTAATGCAATAATAGCTCCACCAGGTAGATGTAAGATGACCTTGCCAACAGCTAGTGCAGCAACCTTTGCTCCATTGCCTATCTTAAGGTCCATCTCGCCTCTGTTCAATCTCTTAGGTCCTGCCAGAACCTATAATGAATTGCAAATACGATACGCACTCCCGATATCTAATACCCATGTGTTATCATAAGATTCTTACAAATGGAGACTGATCATGAATGTACTTGAAGCTTCTGCAAGCTTCTGTTTCACCCTCTCTGTAAGGTACTCTTTGTAATTCCTCTTCCAGTGCCCATCTTTGTCGTAGTGGAAGCACTGGCCTTTGTCCTTTGTTGGGTCTTTCTTGGCAACCTTTGCCTTACCTATTTTGCCCTTGCCCTTGCCCTTCTTAAGGGTCTTCTTAGCCTTCCTTTTCTTTCTGGTCTTACCAGAGTAAAGAACCGACTTCTCTTTCTTGATAGTGCTCTCTGCTTCTCTCAACATATTGAGGAGCTTTGGGAGGGTCACCTCAAGTTTGTTCATATTAAAATTCATTATGAACTGAGAAAAGGAATCTGGTATGGACTGAAGTACAAGATCCACACACAGGTTATCCTCTAGGACATTCCTAGACCTATGAGTTTCTCGATCCACTCAATCATCTTAAGGACATGGTTATGAACCGATGTGTCCTCAATCATTCTAGCATGGAAAAGACTCTTTGATATCTCATATCGCTAAGTTCTTCCCTGTTCCTCAAACAGTTTGCAGAGATGTAGGAGTATGGAATTAGCAACCATATTTTCATGCTGTCTCTATAACTCAATAGTCATAGAGGCCAATATATAACACTGAGCAAGAGTGGAATCATCTAAGTACTTCACATAACGAGTGATCTCATCCTCGCTTGCCCCTTCATCGGGCGTAGGGATTACTGTATCAAGGACATATGCGAACTTCTCCGCTGTGAGAACGATTCTTAGATTGTGAAACCAATCCGTATAATTTAGACCAGTGAGGCGGTTGGCATCAAGTATGTCAGGTAAAAGACTTAAAAGCGATATTTTTCTGAAATAAAAGATGTAGCAGAAATAAATAACATGCAGACTTTGTAGAAATTTAAACAATTAAGATAAGAACTTCTATCTTAATGTACTCCCACTAATTTTTCGCGAGACACACAGCACCCTCTGGTATGTGAATCGGAGACCCCCGACGGATCTCTAGTGGGGATCAGGATCCAACTGGCGTCTTAACGTAACCTCGAGGGACTCGACTAATCACGTTAAGCCCGTAAAGGTAGACAACTCTTGCCAATCACAACTCCTTGTGATTCCTGTCCTATTCGGCCTCCGAACTACCATGGCCTTGAGGGACTCGACCAACCATGATGTTCGGTTAAGTCATTAACATCGTTACCAGATGAGTCTGATTAAGTGATATACTCTCAAGGGACTCGATCAAGCATACCATGTCCTCAGGTCACCTATGACATCTCTATGTCGTAGATAAGATGGCAAGATGCGATATAGGTGAGTCTCGACGGACTCGACCAACTCAACCTACATTGGGAATCGGCTCCTAGCTATAACGATGAAGGCCACATGGGTTAATCTAATTGCCTCACGTTTACCGACTTAATATTATTAATAGAGGGGATTTTGGTTTGGTCTCCTAATATAATGTGTCACACACATACTTATTTAATATATATATTTACATCGCATGTAAATATATATATATATATCTAGTAGGTGTATATCTAATCACACATCACATGAGCAATCACACTAGATGATCATATACCACATCCTAATGTGATCAGGCCCAAGCCAATGGGCCCAAATACTCATATCAAGATCTATGTGTACTTTGGCATATCTATATGCCCTATGATCGTCCATCTCGCTTCGTCGGATCTGTCGGCATCTCAACACATCTTTATACGTCGAATCATCCGTCTCGGCCTCGTGAGTCACGCTACCATTGCGCCTCCTCATGTAATTACAACATAAATACGGGCACGCAGGCCCGACAATAAATGAGAAAAGAATAGAGACTCGCAGGCCCCAATAATAATAATCACATGTACATACATCACATCACAAGTGCATGATCAGCTATCCACATCATACATCACATGTATATGTTACTTTATAGGACTACTAGATAAAAAATAATAGTTAATTAAACTATTTAATTAACATATATTTTCTGAAATCAAGGATATAGAGAGAATTTTCTAAATTCTTAGGGGTATTTTGGTAATTCTATCAAAAGGACAGAATCTAAAATTTCTAAAATTCAAAGGGGCAAAACCATCTTTTACCCTAAAAACCCTAATACCTTTCCCTTCTGCAGAGTTGCGATCGCCGCCACCCTACCGACGGCGGCCACTACGGTCGGGCGTGCCACCCCTGCTCGCGGGCGCAGCGCCCGTAGGCGGTCTATCCGCGGGCGATACTGCCCGTTGCGGGTGCGCCCACATATGTGGGCAGATCGCCCATAGGCGGCGCTGCCCCTTGCAGGCTGGCCACAGGCGGCGCTGCCGCTTGCAGGTGCAACACCTGCCGGCGCCCATGCCCATGCGGGCGCTTCGCGCATGATCGAAGCGCCGCAAGCGACGCCGATTCTCGCGGTAGGTGTCGGCTCAGCAAATCCGTAGGTGCTGCTCGCTGGCGCCCACGACTGTCGGTGGTTGCCGCCGCATGTAGGCGCCGGCTCACGCTATGCTGCAAAGAAGGCTACTTGAAGCCTTGCGGTCATTGCATTGCGAGTACTGGCGGGCAAACGATAGCTGCCCTTCGTGCCAACGATTTTAGCGTCAAAAGCAGATCTAGAACACAACACACGTAGTTTAAGATCCAATCTTCGCACGAACAACCTGGCTTTGATACCATTGTTGGAAAATCCATAAGGGGAGCGACATCTCATGCGCAGCGGAATAACAGAAAACAAAACACCCCAGATTTCTCGTAGAAAGTTTCTGTTATCGTGCGAAGATCGGTGCGTCAAAAACAAATCCACAAAACTGCACGTGTAAAAGAAGATACATAGGGAGATCGTATATCCCTGAATTCCTGCAGATCTATGGGAGAGGATGAAGGAGGTCAAGCGTCCTCCTCTCTAGTGGTATCCACATAGTAGGGATTGCGATGATGCACCTCTCTCTCTCTCTCGAGAGGCGAATAGGAGGTGGCTACCAAAAATCCTCACCCTATAGAGCTTTGGTTTCCTCCTATTTATAGAGGCCCCCTGAAAATCTTAATGGATCTTTTGCCCTATTGGGTATTGGATCTCTATCCAATTACCCAAGCCTCTTGGATTAGTGGGTCTCTACCCAATAATCTCTTATTAGCAATTATTGGATCTCATCTCAGGATCCAATAATTCAGGGGCTTAATGGATATCCAATAAGATAGGGGGTTCAGCGGATATCTCATATCCGAACCTCTACTCGTCGTAACACCTACCATATGTGTGTGACCCTCTAGGCCCAATATCGAGCTGGCCATGAGTCATACTTGTCAGAACTCCTTCTGACTTAGTGAATTATTATCTCTATAATAATTCACCTAACTCATCGACTGCGGACGTACCAGGCTATTACGCCGTGACCCCTAGATGATACAGGGGAATCCAGACCTATATGTCCTCAGTTACCATGTATCTATAGTCTCTCATCCATCTAATATCCCAGAGACCCTATACCGGGCATGGTGTTGTCAAGTCCATACGGTCTCTCCTTGAGTCTTGCTCTTGTCGGATTCTCCCGGAGAACTCTTTCTCTCTCAATCCGAATAACCTTGGCCAAGGATTTGTTCAAGCAAGAACACATGGGATATTCCTCTCATGATACCGAGAGCAGATGATCCTCTATTGACACTCAATAGCTCTCGTAAGGTTGGCTACCACTCCCAATAACCGATTGTACTAGATCTGAAACTTTCCAAACCTATAAGTCTAGTATCAAAGAGTGGAGTACTGATACAGGACATCCTTGGTGTCTCAAGTCTAAGGACCATATACACTACTGGGACTACGGAATCGTTGTCTGACGTGAGGTATCAATAACCATCCAACATTCTATAGGTGGATCAATCAGTGAACTCATTCCCCAATGAGTACCTGTACTATACCCTTAGTGTCCCCACACGAGTAGTTATGAGACCAGCTACGTCCATCATATGGACGGGTATACAGCACACCAGTCTATCCGGTTATCTCGATGTCCTTCTCAAGTAACCTATGACCAGGATAATTCAGGGTCTGTGTTTAAAGGTGAATCGGTCTCATCATCGTGATCTCATCACGATCCGATTCCCATTGCACAGATCCAAGGACATCACAATATATGCAACACACAAGATAAAGTAATAAAATGCCTAATAATAAGCAAAGAGAAAAAAAATACATATCAAGTCACAAGTGCCATCACTCATGTGATTGGCTTGCAGGGCACATATGGCTAACACAATAGGTATGATACCTTCAGATGCATCAAATAGGTTCCAAACTTTGTTGGAGTACATGAAATCAATCTCAGAATTAAAAGCTTCTTGCCACTTCCAAAAGTCTATACTCATAATAGCCTTCTTGTAGGTTTGAGGATCAATATCCTCAACATCCTCTCCTTTGATATATTCCATATATCTTTCAAAAGGATGGAGTACTCTGCTAGACCTATGTAAAGTCAAAACTTATGTGTTAGGTACCTAAATAAACTCGACCTACGGAATGGTGCTTGAGATAAGTTATCCAACTTTGCTCAACTCTATCACGCTCCCATTGTCTCCACCAAGAGCGTGTTCCTTCTCAAGGAACACTTTTCCTTTTAGCTATAGAGACCTTTTGGTCCTCAGGGTGATAGAAATAATATCCATAAGTTTCATTTGAGTATCCCACAAACTTATACCATTCCATCCTAGATTCTAACTTATAGGGGTTGTCTCTTAATGTGGGCAAGACAGACTTAAATCTTAAAAACCTTAAGATTAGACTTTTCTATCTTTCTATAGCTCATATGGTGTAGACATTACCGATTTAGATGAAACTCTATTCAGAAGGTAAGTTGCGGTCTCGAGGGTATATCCCTAAAATGAGACAGGTAGGTCGGTGAAACTCATCATGGATCACACCATATCTAATAGCATGCAATTCCTCCTTTCTGATATACTATTAAGTTGTAGTGTATAAAGAGATATCCATTAGGATAGAATCATATGGTCCTTGAGGAACTAAGTGAACTCCGTACTCAAGTATTCTCCTCCTCGATCTGATCGAAGAGTCTTAATACTCTTTCCAATCTGGTTCTCTGCTTCATTCTTATACTCCCTGAATTTCTTAAAGGCTTTGGACTTGTACTTTATTAAGTACGCATCCAAACCTAGAGAAATCATCAATGAAAGTAATAAAGTAAGAGTAACCACCTATGGCCTAACTTGACATGAGACCACATACATCACTATGTATGAGTTCCAATAACTCAATGGCTCTCTCTCTAATTCTGCTAAATAGGGAGTTAGTCAGTTTTCTATGAAAGCATAGCTCTCAAGCTATATATGCCTCATAGTCGAATGGACCTAGGCATTCATCTTTCAATAACGTTTGAATCCTTCTCTCATGGATATAACCTAGCCTATAATGCCATAGGTATACACTATTCACCTTCTCTCATTTCCTCTTAGACATACTTACATTCATGATATATGGAGCAAAATATAGCATAAATAAACCATTATGCAATATTCCTCTAGTAATGATCTTATCATCTAATATTATTGAACAACCATTGTTTTCAAAAATTAATTTATATCCACTAACTATCAAACATGAAATGAAAGTAATATTTTTGATAATAGAAGGAATAAAGTAATATGCATCCAATGCAATAGTAGCTCCATCAAGCAGATGTAGGGTGACCTCGCCAATAGCTATTGTAGCAATTTTTCCTCCATTGCCCATCTTGAGGTCCATATTGCCTCTCGCCAATCTCTTAGATTTTACCAGAACTTGCAATGAATTATAGATGTGATAAGCACTACTAATATCCAATACCCATATGTTATCATAAGAATATGACAAATGGAGACTGATTATGAATGTACTTGAAGCTTCTCTAAGTTTCTATTTTACCTTTTCTACAAGGTACTCTTTGTAGTTTCTCTTCCAGTATTCGTCTTTGCAGTAGTGGAAATACTAGCCTTTGTCCTATAGTGTCCTTCTTAACAACCTTTGTTTTACCCAGTTTGCCCTTACCCTTTTTAAGAAATTTTTCTGCCTTCCTTTTCTTTTTGGTCTCATCAGCATGTAGAACTGGCTTTTCTTTCTTGATGGTGCTCTTAGCCTCCCTCAATATATTGAGGAGCTCAAGGAAAGTCACCTCAACCTTGTTCATACTAAAATTCATAATGAATTGAGAAAAGGAATCTGGTAGGGACTAAAGCATAAGATCCACATATAAGTTATCCTCTAGGACCATTCCTACACCCGTGAGCTTTCTATCCACTCAATTATCTTAAGGACATGGTTCTGACCCGGTGTTCCCTTAATCATCCTAGCACGAAAGAGATTCTTGGATATCTCATATCACTGAGTTCTTCCTTGTCCCTCAAACAATTTACGGAGATAAGAGAATAGATCTGACATCCATCTTTTCATGCTGCCTCTATAACTCAGGAGTCATAGTGCCCAACATATAACACTGAGCTAGAGTGGAGTCAACTATGCACTTCATGTAGCGAGCGATCTCATCTTCGCTTGCTCCTTCCTCAGGCATAGGCATCATTGTATCAAGGACATATGCGATTTTCTCCATCATGAGAATGATCCTCAAGTTGTGGAGCCAAACCATGTAATTTGGACCAGTTAGACAGTTGACATCAAGTATGCCATGTAAGGGATTTAAAAGTGACATTTTCTGAAAATAAAGATGCAATAAAAATAAATAACATGCAGATTTTATAAAAATAAATAATTAAGATATGGTCTTCTATCTTAATCTACTCTCATTATTTTCTCATGAATTATATAACTCCCTCCGATATATGAATCGGAGACTTCTAATAGATCTCTAGTGAGGATCGGGATCCAATCGGCATCTTAACGTAACCTCGAGGGACTCGACGAATGATACAAAGCCCGAAAAGGTAGGCAACTCTTACTGATCACAACTCTTTTTAATTCCCGTCTTGTTCGACCTCCGAACCATCATGGCCTCGAGGGACTCGACCAACTATGATGTTTATTTAAGTCATCATTATTGTTATAAGATGAGTCTGATTCGATGATATGCCTGCAAGGGACTCGACCAAGCATACCATGTCCTCAGGTCACCGATGATATCTCTATGTCGTAGGCAAGATCTCGAATCACAATATATGTGAGCCTCAAGGGACTTGGTCAACTCAACCTACGTCGGGAATCACTTTTTCCTATAATGATGGAAGGCCACATGGGTCAATTTAACTGCCTTACACTTACCAACTTAATATTATTATGAGAGGAGATTTTAATTAGATCTCATAATTTGATGTGTCATATACATACATATTTAATATATATCTATATCGCATGCAAATATATATACATATCTAATAGGAATATAAGAAATCACATATCACATGAGTAATCACACCAAATGATCATGGACCACAGCCTGATATGATCAAGCCTGGGCCACTCACATCATGATTTATGCGTGCATCAATGCATCTCCATGCTATGTGATTGTCCATCTCGTCTTCGTCAGTTCCGTTAGTATCTCGGCATATTTTCATGTGATGCAATCTTTCGTCTCGGCCTCATGGGTCCAGTTGTCACATCTAGGCTCTCATCATGCATCCTCTTAGAATTACAACATAATCACAAGCATGTAGGCCTGATAATAAACGAGAAAAAATGGAGGCTCGCAAGCCCCAATAATAATAATAATCAATCACATGTGCACACATATCACATGGTCTATGATCATTTGTCCATATCACACATTACATGTACACATCACCATGTAGGACTACTAGATAATAATAATTAATTAATTAATTTAAATAATTATTTTATAAAATTTTGGGAACCCTACCATATGGTGCCCCATATGATAGGTAATCCCTTATGTGGCTATGAAACCTTAGCCACTAAGGACTCCCTAGCGACTAGGAATCCTAGGCCACACGACTGCCTTATGTGGCTAGGAAACCCTAGCCACCAAGGAGTCTTCTGCAACTAGGAAACCCTAGCTGCAAGGCAACCTTGGGCGGCCAGGGTAGGGGTGCCCCTTGCAGCCAAGAAACCTAGGTACAGGGGCTACCTTCCCCCAAGTCGATAGCATCCTTGCTACTCTTAGCCTTATTGCCATTGGCTAGGCTGAGAGCCACAAGGTGCGCTCGCAGCCAAGGTTGCAAGTAACCTTCGACCAATTTGTAGGGCAACAATAGTTGCTATCCATTCTCCCTTTTTACGTCAGTAATTTTGACATCAAAAGCCCTCTCTAAAAAACTTTTTAAGAGAGAAAATAGGTGTAGTATAGATTTGAAAACTATAAAGAAAAATTACAACAATCGTGTAAAAATAATTCTACGCGATTGAACACAATACATGTAGTTTTAAAACCAATCTTTCACATGAACAGCCTAGCTCTGATACCACTATTGGGAAATATAGAGTGACATCACATGCATAGCAGAAGAACAAAAGATAAAATTCTAGAATTTCCTATAGAAAAAGAAGGTTTCATCATCGTTCGAAGATTGGTATGCAAAAACTCACAAAACCAAAAAATCATACATATTAAGGGATTTATGCTACATAGGGAGATCGTATATCCATGAAATCCTACAGATCTATAGGAGAGGACAAATGAAGTCAACTATCCTCCTCTCTAGTAGTGATCCATATGGTAGGGGCTATGAAGATGCTCCTCAAATCATTACACAAATCTCCTCTTCACGCATACCATGAGATCAAGAAGGGATTGACCCTTCTTGTTGTCCACATACCTTGAACAGGAGTTGTTGGCTAAGGAGGAGAAGGGGAGAGGAGACTAGGAGGTGGCAACTAAAAGGGGTCTAGTCTATGGCCCTTTGGTTCCCTCTTATTTATAAAGGTTCTCTATCAATTTAACCCTAATGGATCCTACTCTATTAGGTATTGGATCTCCATCTAACTACTCAAACCTCTTAGATTAGTGGATCTCTATCCAATAATATCTCATAGGCTTTTATTAGATCTCATTCATAAGATCCAATAATTCAGGGGCTTATTGGATATCTAATAAAATAGGGGCTCCAGTAGATATCTCACATCTGAACCTCTACTGGTTGCAACACCTACCATATGTGTGTGACCCTCTAGGCCCAATATTAAGTTGACCATGAGTCATACCTGTTAGAACTCCTTCTGAATCAGTGAATTATTATCTCCATAATAATTTACTCGATTCATCGACTACAGACGTAATAGGCCACTACACCGTAGTCCCCAAATAATATAGAGAAATCCAATCCATTAGACATGTCTATCCTCACTTACCATATATCTATAATTTTTCATCAATCTAATATCCCAAAGACTATGTATTAGGCATGGTATTGTCAAGCCTACATGGTTTCTACTCGAGTCTTGCACTAATCAGATTTTCCTAAAGAACTCTTTCTCTCTCAATCCGAATGACCTTGACTAGGGATTTGCTTGAACAAGAATAAATAGGATATTCCTCTCATGACACCGAGAGCAAATGATCCTCTATCGATACTCAGTTGCCCTCGTAAGATTTGTTAGGATCAAGTCAGCACTAAAGGGGGGGGGGTGAATTAGTGCGTACGTTAATGATGGTTGTAATTCGAAATCTTTTTGAGTTGATAAAAACGTATCGATAAAATTATATCAAGAAGATATCGACATGAAGTAAATGTAAAGTAAAGAAAGCAGCTAAGTAATAAAAGTAAGTAGTAAGGAAAGAACACACCAGATTTATAGTGGTTTAGTCGTTGTGACCTACGTCCACTTTCGATTCCTCCTCCGTCGAGGTCACCGACTTTCACTATTTATCTTCCTTCAATGGGTAAAGATCATTCACCCCTTTTACAGATTTTTTTTCCTTTTAAGAGGTTCAGGAGTTAACCTTTTTACAATTCACTCACTTCTCCTTATACAAAATTCTAAGCTAGAACCGATGGAGGTGAACTCTCAAAAGATTGTAACAACATTTTCACTAAGATCTTAGTTTTTTTATTCACTTTTCTATGCTCCACAAGCATAAAAGTATGGGGTATTTATAAGCCTTAATTGGCTTCAAAAATGGAGCCAAAAAAGATCTCATCCCAAATTTTCAGGGTACTGGCGATACCACCACCTGTGCTAGGTGGTACCACCACTAGTACTTTCTAATACTAGGCGGTACAACTACCAGACAAAGTGTTGGCTACTGGACCCAAGCGGTACCACCGCCTAGTAGCATTAACTGTCGGTGGTACCACCACCTAGTCTGGGCAGTACCACTACCCAAACCTCTTAGGAGACTGAGCCCTGGGTGGTTCCACCGCCTAGTCCACCGCCAGACAAGTTCCTAATTACTGTTTTGGCCATCATTCCGGCCCAAACTAATCTTGATTCGGGCCTAATTAGCCTCTAATTGAGTTAGTGGGATTATCTCTCAATCCTAACTCAAACTAACTCCTAACTACGATAATTAAGACATTAACAAAGCAAATTAAGTCCGGTATGTCAAATATTCTTCCAACAAAATCCCGGTAAGCTTTTAGCGATCTTCCAACGGACTTCCGACGAACTCTCGGTGATCTTCCAGTGGACTCCCGACAAGCTCTTGAACTCTTGATAATCTTCTTGGCAAACTCCGTCGAACTTCTCGGTGAACTTCGACGAACTCCCGACAAACTTCTCGGCAAACTCCCGATGAACTTTTTAGCGAGCCCTCGATGAACTCTTCGGTGAGCTCTAATAAAACTCTGACGAACTTCTCGGCGAACTCCCGATGAACTTTCAGTGAACTCTTGAAAATCATCCGATCTTTGACTCCAACATAACATCTACTTTTTGCTTTATTCATGAATCAAGTTAATCCTGTAACATTTTTCTCAACATATAGATTAGATCAATAATTGATTTCATCATCAAAATTCAAGATTCAATAATCTTTTTCTTTTTAATGATGACAACCAATTGATGACAGAGTTAACCTTAACTCCCCTATGCATAATTTCATGTATGATACTAGAAACTAATCAACTTAGCAATCATTAATTCATGTATGATGCCAAAATTTATCATTATGATACCATTTCAAACATTTAAGAATGATGCCAAACATTCATCATTTAAGCATGATACTAAGCATGATCATGATTCATCATTTGAGTATGATACTAAGCACGATACCAAGCATTCATCATGAAACCTATTAGGGATCGAGCGGCACTAAGAGGGGGGGGGGGTGAATTAGTGCAGCGGTAAAGAACGATAGATTTTCGGCGATTTAAACAAGTTCGAAAACTTCGTATGATAAAAATCAACGTTTCGTTTAAAACCATTTCGATTGCGTATAAACTTAAAATGATATGTATGAAGATGAAGAGGAAGTTGAGTAAGTAAGGCAGCAAATGAAGATAATTTGCAACAATGTAAGTTGCGAGAAAGTAAATGCAAACCGATTTATAGTGGTTCGGTCATCCGACCTACATCCACTTTCGAAGTCTTCTCCGATAAGGCTCCCAACTTCCACTAGCAAATCCTTTTGAATGGGAAGGACCAAACACCTCTCTTACAACCCTTTTACAAGAAGTTCACACTCTTATAGATTTTTTAAAGAGAAAGAAGGAGGTGAACACAAGCTATTGAAAACTAGACTTTCCCAAACCTTTTGCTCAATTTCTAACTCTCAAAGGGTTATCCTTTCAGCTGAGAAAGAGGGGGTATTTATTGATCCAAAGAGGATTCAAATTTGAGCTCCAAATTTGAATTCAGTTTGGGTTTCGTCTTTGGCGGTGCAATCGTCTGTCGAGAGGCGGTGCTACTGCTTTGTCGGGATCATCAGATCGACAAGTGCACAAAGCGGTTCCACCGCCCAAGGCAGGCGGTACTACCGTTGCTGCACACAGGTGCTGGGCGATGCCACCGCCCATGGCTCGGCTACTGGGCGGTGCCACCGCCCAGCATATTTCAGCCCACTGGTTTGGGCTAAAAACTCAGCCCAAACCGGTCCAAAACAGCCCCAAATAGGCCCTAACTTGGTTTATAGGATTAACACCTAATCCTAACCAAATTACATGCTAACTATGAATTTAAAGATATTTTCTAAGCTATTACAAAGTCTGACAAGTCAAGACTTCTTCTGGCGAGCTTCCGGCAAACTTCCGACAGTCTTCTGACTAACCGTCGGAAACCATTCCGCGGACTCCCGACAAGCTCCCGGACTTCATGATGATCTTGGCGAGTTCCACCGAGCTTCTTTGGCAAGCTCTGATCTTTCTTGGTAAGCTCCGTGAACTTTCGACGAACCTTCCGATGAACTTTCGAAAACCCTTCGGCAAGCTCCCTACTCATTCTCGGCCATTTCCGGTAATACTCCCAATAAATCTTCAAACTTTCGTCAAACTCTCGAACTTCCAACGATCCATCCCACTTGTCTTCCAGCACTTTGTTTCACTTTACGCCTTCATCGTCATCGTAGTTAATCCTGCACACATAAACCAAAACTCTACTTCGATCTAGACAATTATTACAACGCGAATTGACACTCAGTTGCTCAGCACATCATTGGTCGATGCTTCGTCCGATTCTTCGGCACATCATCCTCTTTTGCGATCCATTGCCTAATCGGTAGTTGACCTCCACAACCTCGATATCCTTGGTGCAACATGCTCTTCTTGGCCCGATGCCTGACGTACGAAGCCTTCTGCCGATTGTCGATCGAACCTCTAGCTCGACATCCAATATCCTAACGTGATCACCTCCGACGTGATCACCACCAGGATAATTTAGGGTCTGTGTTTAAAGGTGAATTAGTCGCATTATCGTGATCTCATCACGATCCGATTCCTATTGCATAGATCCAAGGACATCACAATATATGCAACATGCAAGATATAGTAATAAAATGTCTAATAATAAGCAAAGAGATAAAGCGCATATTAAGTTACAAGTGCCATCACTCATGTGATTGGCTTGCAGGGCATATATGACTAGCAATCTCCCACTTGACCTAAAGCTAATCACCAACATGTCTGATCCGCCTCAGACTTCTGTGACGCTCAAAGACAATATAAGTCAATGGCTTTGTTAGTGGATCTGCAATGTTATCTTCGGATGGAACTCTTTCCATTACTACATCTTTTCGGGCCACGATCTCTCTAATAAGCTAGAACCTCCTCAAACACTTCTGATAAGACCTGGGTTCCCTTATTTAGTAATTGCCCCGTATTTATCTCAATTTAAGGGAATTGACTCATCGCTACTCGGGATGACTCCTAGCTCTATGATGAACTTCTTCATCCAGACTCCCTCCTTTGCTGCCTCTGCCGAAACAATGTATTCCGCCTCTGTGGTCGAGTCAGCAGTAGTGTCTTGCTTGGAACTCTTCCAGCATACTGCTCCTCCATTAAGGGTGAACACATACCCTGAATTAGACTTTCTATCATCGACATCAGATTAAAAGCTCGAGTCCGTGTAGCCCTCAACCCAGAGGCTACTACCTCCATATACCAGTAAAAGATCCTTAGTCCTTCTCAAGTACTTAAAGATACATTTTACTACTTTCCAGTGCTCCAAGCCTGGATCTGCCTGATATCTGCTCGTGATACTCAGAGCATGCGCTATATCAGGCCTGGTACATAACATAGCATACATGATAGATCCTATCGCTGAGGCATACGGTATCATCTCCATGTGTGCCCTTTCTTCAGGAGTTTTTGGGGATATACTCATAGAAAGTGATATTCCATATCTCATTGGTACGAAACCTCTCTTGGAATTTTCCATGTAAAACCTTTTGATAATGGTGTCTATGTACCTGGACTGGAACAAGTCAAGCATCCTCTTGGATCTATCTTTATAGATACGTATCCTCAATATGCAGGATGCTTCCCCTAAGTCCTTCATAGAGAAGTGCCTAGATAACCAAGTCTTTACTGTGAAGAGCATTCCTACATCATTCCCAATGATCAGGATGTCATCCACATATAATACCATAAAGGTGATAGTGCTCCCAATTAATTTCTTATACACACAAGGTTCATTTTCGTTCTTAACGAAGTCATAAGATCTGATCGCCTCATCAAATCTTATGTTCCAACTTCGGGAAGCTTGCTTCAATCCATAAATGGACCTAAGCAACCTACACACCTTATCTGGGTTATCCCTGGACACGAATCCGTTAGCCTGTATCATATACACTTTCTCCTCAAGGTTGCCATTGAGGAACACGGTTTTGATGTTCATCTGCCAGATCTCATAATCATAGTATGCTGCAATAACCAATAGAATTCAAATGGATTTTAGCATGGCTACAGGTGAGAAAGTTTTGTCATAGTCAACATCTTGCTTTGACGATACCCCTTAGCCACTAGCCTTGCTTTATAGGTCTCTACCTTTCCATCTACTCTAATCTTCTTTTTGAAGATCCACTTGCAACCAATGGGTAAAATACCCTCAGGTACATCAACTAGGTTCCAAACCTTGTTGGAGTACATGGAATCCATTTCTGAATTCATGGCTTCTTGCCATTTCCCGGAGTCTATGCTCATAATAGCCTCCTCGTAGGTTTGAGGATCAATATCCTCAACATCCTCTCTTCTGATATGTCTCACATATCTCTCAGGAGAATGAGATACTCTATCGGACCTACGTAAAGTTGAAACTTGTGTGTTAGGTATTTGAACAGATTCTGGAATGGTGCTTGAGCTAGGTTCTCCAATCTCGCTCAACTCTATCATGCTTCCACAATCTCCATCAAGAATGTGTTCCTTCTCAAGGAACACTGCTCTCTTGGCTACAAAGACCTTTTGGTCCTCAGGGTGATAAAAATAATACCCACAAGTTTCCTTATGGTATCCCACGAACTTGCATCGTTCCGTTCTGGATTCTAACTTATCAGGATTGTGTCTCTTAACGTAGGCAGGGCAGCCCCAAATCTTAACAATCTTAAGATCAAGCATCTTCCCATTCCATATCTAATATGGAGTAGACATCACTGACTTGGTTGGAATTCTGTTCAGAAGGTAAGTTGCGATCTCTAGGGCATATCCCCAGAATAAGATGGGTAGGTCGGCGAAACACATCATGGAACGCACCGTGTCTAACAGTGTGCGATTCATCCTTTTTGATACACCATTAAGCTATGGTGTATAAGGAGGTGTCCATTAAGATAAAATCTCATCGTCTTTGAGGAACTTGGTGAACTCTGTACTCAAATACTCACCTCCTCGATCTGATCCAAGGGTTTTAATACTCTTTCTTGTCTGGTTCTCCACTTATCGTTTCCTCTTAGACTCACTTACACTCATGATATATGGAGCTGTATCTAGCATATATAAACCATTATGCAATGTTCCTCTCATGATGATCTCATCATCTAATATTATTGAACAACCATTGTTCTCAAAACCTAATTTATATCCAATAACTATCAAACATGAAATGGAAATAATGTTTTTGATAATAGAAGGAACATAATAGCATGCATCTAATGCAATAATAGCTCCACCAAGCAGATGTAATGTAATCTTGCCAACAGCCACTATAGCAACCTTTGCTCCATTACCCATCTTAAGATCCATCTCACCTTTGTTCAATCTCCAAGGTCCTACCAGAACCTGCAATGAATTGCAGATATGATAAGTACTCCTAGTATCCAATACCCATATGTTATCATAAGATTCTGACAAATGGAGACTGATCATGAATGTACCTGAAGCTTCTGTAAGCTTCTGTTTCACCCTCTCTGCAAGGTACTCTTTGTAGTTCCTCTTCCAGTGCCCATCTTTGCCGCAGTGGAAGCACTGGCCTTTGTCCTTTGTTGGGTCTTTCTTAGCAACCTTTGCCTTACCCATTTTGCCCTTGCCCTTGCCCTTCTTAAGGGTCTTTTCAGCCTTCCGTTTCTTTTTGGTCTCACTAGTGTAGAGAACTGGCTTCTCTTTCTTGATGGTGCTCTCTACTTCTCTCAATATATTGATGAGCTCTGGGAGGGTCACCTCAAGTTTGTTCATATTAAAATTCATTATGAACTGAGAAAAGGAATCTGATAGGGACTAAAGCACAAGATCCACACACAGATTATCCTCTAGGACCATTCCTAGACCTGTGAGTTTCTCGATCCACTCAATCATCTTAAGGATATGGTTCTGAACCAGTGTCCTCTCAGTCATGCTAGCACAGAAAAGACTCTTTGATATCTCATATCACTGAGTTCTTCCTTGTTCCTCAAACAGTTTATGGAGATGCAGGAGTATGGAATTAGAATCCATATTTTCATGCTGTCTCTGTAACTCAGTTGTCATAGAGGCTAACATATAACACTGAGCAAGAGCGGAATCATCTATGTACTTCACATAACAAGTGATCTCATCCTCGCTTGCCCTTTCATCAGGCGTAGGGATCACTATATCAAGGGCATACACGATTTTCTTCACCGTGAGAACGATTCTCAGATTGCAAAGCCAATCCGTATAATTTGGACAAGTGAGGCGGTTGGCATCAAGTATGCCACGTAAAGGATTTGAAAGTGATATTTTTCTGAAATTAAAGATGTAGCAGAAATAAATAACATGCAGACTTTACAAAAATTAAACAATTAAGATAAGGACTTCTATCTTAATGCATTCCCACTAATTTTTCATGAGACACACAACACCCTCTGGTATGTGAATCGGAGACCCTCTTTTAATTTATTGAAAAAGGAGCATGCTCTCTTAGTTAATAAATTTGAAAATCTTAAACTTAACACTGCTTCTTTGTCTCTATGCTCTAAGTGTGAACACTTAGAGACACTTGAGAAGGAGAACTTACTATTCAAAGAAACCTTAGAAAAATTTAAGGTTGATAGCAAGTCTTTGGACATGATCCTTGCCAACAAGGGTCACGTTCATAAAAGAAGTGGAATCGGATTTGTGAGTGGATCTTGCTAGTCATATGTGCCTTGTAAGCCAATCACATGAGTGATAGCACTTGTGACTTAATATGCGTTTTATCTCTTTACTTATTATTAGGCGTTTTATCACTTTATCTTATGTGTTGAATATATTGTGATGTCCTTGGATCTATGCAATGGGAATCGGATTGTGATGAGATCACGATAATGAGACCGATTCACCTTTAAACACAGACCCTAAATTATCCTGGTCATAGGTTACTCGAGAAGGACATTGAGATAACGGGATAGACTGGTGTGCTGTATACCCGTTTATATGATGGAGGTGGCTGATCTCTTAGCTACTCGTGTGGGGACACTAAGGGTACATTGTAGGTGCTCATTGGGGAATGAGTTCATTGAATGATCCACCTATGGAATGCTGGATGGTTATTAATACCTCACGTCAGACAGCGATTTCGTAGTCCCAGTAGTGTATATGGTCCTTAGACTTGAGACACCAAGGATGTCCTGTATGAGTACTCCACTCTTTAATACCGGACTTATAGGTTTGGAAAGTTCCAGATCTAGTATAGCTGGTCATTGGGAGTGGTAGCCAATCTTACGAGGGCTATTGAGTGTCAATAGAGGATCATCTGCTCTCAGTATCATGAGAGGAATATCTCATGTATTCTTGCTTGAACAAATCCTTGGCCAAGGTTATTCGGATTGAGAGAGAAAGGGTTCTCCGAGAGAATCCGACAAGAGCAAGACTCAAGGAGAGACCGTATGGGCCTAACAGCACCGTGCTCGGTATAGGGTCTCTGGGATATTGGATGAATGAGGGACTATAGATACATGGTAACTAAGGATAGATAGGTCCAAAGGATTAGATTCCCTTATCGTCTGGGGGCTGTGGCGTAGTGGCCTGGTACGTCCGCAGTCGATGAGTTGGGTGAATTATTATAGAGATAATAATTTACTAAGTCAGAAGGAGTTCTGACAAGTATGAATCACAGCCAGCTCGATATTGGGCCTAGAGGGTCATACACATATGGTAGGTGTTGCGACGAGTAGAGGTTCGGATATGAGATATCCGTTGAACCCCCTATCTTATTCGATATCCATTAAGCCCCTGAATTATTGGATCCTGAGATAAGATACAATAATTGCTAATAAGATATTATTGAGTAAAGACCCACTAATCCAAGAGGCTTGGGTAATTGGATGGAGATCCAATACCCAATAGGGCAAAAGATCTATTAGGGTTTTCAAGGGGCCTCTATAAATAGGAGAGAACCAAAGCTCTATAGGCTGAGGGTTTCTTTTGTTAGCCACCTCCTGTTCTCCTCTCCCTAGAGAGAGAGGTGCATCGTCGCAATCCCTGCCATGTGGATACCGCTAGAGAGGAGGACACTTGATCTCCTTCATCCTCTCCCATAGATCTGCAGGAATTCAGAGATATACGATCTCCCTAGGTGCTTTCTTTTACACGAGCGGTTTTTCACGGATTTGTTTGACACACCAATCTTCGCACGACGACAGAAACTTTCTACAGAAAATCTGGGGTTTTGTTTTTTGTTCTTTCGTTGCGCATGTGATGTCACTCGATTGAAGAATTTTCCAACAGTGGTATCAGAGCCAGGTTGTTCGTGCGAAGATCGGATCTTAAACTGCGTGTGTTATGTTTTAGATCTGCTTTTGACGCCAAAATCGTTGGCGCAAAGGGTGAGAAAGGGCAGCAACTGTTACTGCCCACTCGTGCAGCAACCGCAAGGCTGCTCGCAGCCTTGCTGCCTGCATAGGTAGTAGTCGGCGGCCGGTGGCCTGCGTGTAGGCAGGAACCGACCGCGGTCGCCTACGTCGTGGCTTACTGCAGAGAGTCGCTACGCCGCGGCGCCGCGATCGCAGAGTGGTAAGCGCCCGCATGGGCAGGGTGCCGATGGCGCTTCTCCGCAAGCAAAGCGCGCGCCGCCGTGGTTAGCCCGCAAGGGGCAGCGTCGCCGGTGGACAGACCGCCTGTGGGTGTTGCACCCGCGAGTAGGGGCGACGCGCTCGGCTGTAGTGGCCGCTGCCGGCAAGGTGGTGGCGGCCGCAACTCTGCAGAAGGCAAAGGTATTAGGGTTTTGGGGCAAAAGATGTTTTTGCCCCTCAAAATTTTTAAAATTCCATATTCTATCCCTTTTGATAGAATTACCAAAATGCCCCTCAGAATTTCAGAAATTCCATATTCTTTCCTCTTTGACAGAATTACCAAAATTCCCTTTTGGCCAAATTATAGAAATACCCTTGGGAATTCAAAATTTTCTTTTATGTCCTTGATTCCAGAAAATTAAATATGTTAATTAAATAGTTTAATTAACTATTATTTTTGTCTAGTAGTCCTATAAAATAATATATACATGTGATGTATGATGTGGACAGATGATCATGGACTTGTGATGTGATGTGTGTACATGTGATTATTATTATTGGGGCCTGCGAGCCTCTATTTTTCTCGTTTATTGTCGAGCTTGCGTGCCTGTAATTATGTTGTAATTACATGAGGAGGCGCAGTGGTAGCTGGACCCACAAGGCCGAGACAGACGATCCGACACATGCAGATGCGTTGAGATACCGATGGATCTGACGAAGTGAGATGGACGATCACAGGGCATGGAGATGCGTCGAAGTACATATAGATCTTGATGTGAGTGATTGGGCCCACTAGCTCGGGCCTGATCACATTAAGATGTGGTCCATGATCATCTGGTGTGATTGCTCATGTGATGTGTGATTAGTTATATACCTACTAGATATATATATATATATATATTTACATATGATATATATATATATATATATATATTAAATACGTATATGTATGTGTGTGACATATTATATTAGGAGACCAAACCAAAATCCCCTCTATTAATAATATTAAGTCGGCAAACGTGAGGCAATTAGATTGACCCACATGCCCTTCCATCGTTATAGGTAGGAACCGATTCCCGGTGTAGTTTGAGTTGGTCGAGTCCCTCGAGACTCACATATATCGCATTTCGCTATCTTATCTACGACATAGAGATGTCATTGGTGACCTGAGGATATGGTATGCTTGGTCAAGTCCCTCGAGAGTGTATCACCGAATCAGACTCATCTGGTAACGATGGTGATGACTTAACCGAATATCATGGTTAGTCAAGTCCCTTGAGGCCATGGTGGTTCGGAGGCCGAACAGGACGGGAATCACAAGGAGTTGTGATTGGCAAGAGTTGCCTACCCTTACAGGCTTAACGTGATTGGTCGAGTCCCTCGAGGTATAAACATCAAGAGATCTAGTGATATATCATAGTTTATTTAGATAAATCTTTTTCTTAGTAAATACTAAGAGGAATTGTAGGATAATAATTAATGAAAAACCTAGATTCATATAAAATAAATTTTAATTCATAAATATCAAGTAAAAGATTCAAGATTTGTTTGGATAAATATTTTCGAGAATCAAGAAAATTGTTTCATATACAATAAATCTTAAGTCGTAGGCACCGACATATCATCCTATTAGTAAAAAGAATCATATGAAAATAAATCCAAAATCATTATCAAATTTACTTTTTGATAAATCTAATGAAAACAATGTAGATAGTTTCCTATAAGATTAAAAGTAGCTAAGGTTCTTTAGTTTTAATTCATTTTTATACTAGCATACTCTAGTTTTCTATACAAAAACCATGCATCATCATTTAAAACCGAAAGATAATACATAAACCATCTTTAATCAAAAGGTTTATTATAATGATAATAAAAATTATCAAGTTTCAATTATTTTGATTCAAATGATCTTTTCTTATTATTATTGTTTTCGCTAGTGAGCTTGTATTAAATCTTCGATCATAAGTCTTGAGCATCCACAATCAAGATATCCGTTTTGCTCCTAGCTTTTAATTGTAAATATATCTACAAGAAATGAGATTTTATTTTAGGTACTTATTTAACTTTTGGTGCCTCATTAATAAATCTACCTATCTTAACTATTGGCATTGAGTTATTTATGGTTTCTTCAAGAACCCAAACTAATTTGTGTGGACTATACTTTTTAAATGAACATCTATAGGCATAATGTCAAAATCTACCATAAAAATTATATTTATTTTAGAGTGAAACATGTAATGTGGGTCCTTTAATGAAGATATTTGGCTTTTGTTGAGTGTTACTCACAAAGCTAATTATATTTATTAGCAAGGAACATATTTAGAGGTTTGTTATCTATTTTAAAATTTTCTAATATTTCTTGTAGTAAATCATTTTCTTCCTTAAGTGAATCTATCTCTTCGCACTTAGTGCAAGGAGCTAACATATAATCATCATGCTTATTTTTTTAGTTTTTCAAATTCACTAGTAAGAGAAGCATGATCCTTTTTTAACAATTTATACTTTTTACTAACTAATTTAAAATCATCAAACAAATCATTAAATACATTGAATAATTCATCGTAAGATAAAGAAGATTCGTTTGAGTTACATACCTTGTTACCAAATGCCATTAATACATAATTTGTAACTTCTTTCTGTTGGTAGGCTCCTCGTCTTTGAATGCACTTGCGTCATCCCAAGTAGCTTTGAGTGCTTTCTTTTTCTTTGATAGCTTCTTCTTCACTTGGGACATTCATTTTTGAAGTGTCATAGCTTCTTGCATTCATAGCATATTATTAAGTCCCTTTTTAGTTTACTTTTGTTATTAGTGTCTTATTTTATTTTGTTCCTTTTTAAGAATTTTTTAAATTTTCTTGTAAGAAGTGTCAAGTCATCATTATCATCATCACTTGAGTTTTATCCCAAGCAGTCTTCTTTAGAGCTAAGTGCCAAGTCATTTCTATTCTTTAGAATGTTATTTTCAAGTTTATCATGTGCTATACATGTTATTTCATAGGTCATCAAAGACCTGATAAGTTCTTCGAGTGAAAAATTATTCAAATCCTGTGCTTCTTATATTATCGTTACTTTAGGATCTCAACTTTTTGGAAGGGATCTTAGTATTTTATTAACAAGTTTAAAATTAGAAAAACCTTTACCAAATGCTTTTAGGCCATTGACGACATCTGTAAAAGGGGTGTACATGTCTCCAATGGTCTCGTTTGGTTTTATACGAAACAATTTATAGCTATGAACTAAAATATTAATTTTTGACTCTTTAACCCTACTTGTGCCTTCGTGTGTGACTTCGAGTGTGTACCAAATCTCATATGCAGTTTCGCATATAGAAACCTGATTTAATTTATTTTTATAAAGAGTCTAAAATATGTTAGGATCAAAAATGACACTAAGAGAGGGGGGGGGTTGGGTGAATTAGTGTAGTGGATAAAACTTGATGATTTAAACGATTTCAAAAAACCTTGTGCACTAAGAAAATTTTGTCTGATGAAAATGATTTTGGAAAAATGATTAAGTCGAGTGAGTTTGTAAGAGAGTAGAGAAGGAAAGATTGAAAGATTATAGTGAAGTAAAAAAATTGAATGCAACAAATGAAATTTGGGCACTAAGAGAAGAACGCAATAATTTTATAGTGGTTCGGTCGATTGACCTACGTCCACTCCCGATACCTCTTCCGATAGGGTCACCGGCTTTCACTATTGATCTTTCTTGAAGGGAAAAGATCAATCACCCCTTTTTACAGAACTTTATACTAGTTCACTCTCCTTTTATAGACTTTTTACACTTAGAGCAAGATCGAGGTGAACACTCAACTTTTGAAAGCTATTTAACTATAGTTTTGATTCAGTTCTTATCACTTCTCAATGTGCTTAACCAGCTGAGAAGTAAGGGATATTTATAGCCTCAATTGGCTTCAAAAATGGAGCCAAAAAGGTTCTATCCCGGATTTTCGGGTATTAGCGGTACCACCGTCCAATCTGATGGTACTACCACTAAAGTAGAGTCTCGGGTTCTGTGGTAGGGTGGTACCATAACTGCCAAGTGGTACCACTGCCTAGGCTCATGGGAAACTAATCCCTGGGTGGTTCCACCACCCTAGTCTAGTGGTGCCACCACTATGAAGGTTTTCGCAATTTAGATGGGCCTTGAATCTAGCCTAATCCAATCTATTTATAGGCCGAATTGGCCCCTACCAGGGTTAATGAGATTACCTCCCAATCTTAACCCTAATTAGGTGCTAACTAAGAAAATTAAAGATATGTACTAAAGAAAACAAAATCCAACACGTTAAGGCTTCTTCCAGCGAGCTTCCGGTGAACTTTCGACGGACTTCTGACGAACTCTCGGATAACTTTTGGTAGACTCCCGATAGGCTCTTGGACTTCATGATGATCTTGGCGAGTTCTGGCAAGCTTCTTTGGCAAGCTTCAATCATTCTCAATGAGCTCCATGAACTTCTGATGAATCTTTATAGCAAACTTTCAACGAATCTTTCTAGTGAACCTCCGATGAACCATTCGGCAAGCTCCCAACTTATTCTCGACCAATTCCAATAGTAATCCCAACGAATCTTTGGACTCTCGATGATGTCTCGAACTCCTAATGATTCGATCATACTTGACTCTGATATTTTATTTTGCTTTATGCCTTCATCGCTATCGTAGTTAATCCTGCACACTTTTCTCAACATATAGATTAGATTAAATAACTTATCAATTGACTTCATCATCAAAATTTAAGACTCAATAATCTCTCTCTTTTTTATGATGACAATCAATTGATGACGGAGTTAATCTTAACTCCCCCTATCTATATGCCATACTTGAGAAAAGAAACACTTGAATTCAAAACCCTTTGAATTCAAGCCCAAACCGATAAGTTACATGCATTTGAACTTATCGTCATGCTCAACAAGCATGATTTTTCATCTCAAAATATGAAACTATGTATTTTTCATAATACAAAAATGATGTCAAGGCATGACATCCAAATTCAAGTCCAATGTCGAATGATGATAGACAATCATCATTTCAACAAATGATACCACTTCAATTTTGAAATATAGCAAGATTCAAATGATATCAAATAATAATTCACCAATCCAAGGTATAATATCAATTGATAATTTATCATTCAATGATACAAACTTCAAAAATAAAACCAAATGATAACTTATCATATCGAGGCATGATACTAATTTCAAATAGCATAATTAAGCATGATATGATAACAAGCATAGAAAAATTATCATTTTAAGCATACATAATTCATTTCAATCATTTGCGATGCAAATGATACATTTCATACATTTGCGATACATTGCAATACGCTTCAAGTGTTTGGGATGCTTTTGATGATACTAAGCATTTTACGATTCAAAGCATGGCAATTATTTTATGATACAAAGCATATCATCAATTTGTCATATTTTTCCCTCTTTGTCATCAACAAAAAGGAAATGGGCCATTGTTTTAAGCAAGCATTGATACCAATTGTTACGATAGGATTCTTCTTGAAAGGGAAAAGAGAGAAGGAAAAATCCATGAATAGTCCATTCAAGAAGAATCGAGATATTGAATGTTTCTGAACAATTCGTTTGAAAAATCATAAGAGAGATTCACAATAAGAGCTAATTCCATATTTCAAAAATTATTAAGTAGAAGAGAAATGAACCATTCATGCTATCAAAAATTCATAAGAGCTCATGACGTAAAAATTTATACAAGAGTCATCAATATCCGTTTATGAATGATGTAAATGATGTTTCTATACTTAAAAGTTCATACATCATTTTTTATCAAAGAAATTATTAAATTTGTATTTAGAGAAGTGAATGAAATCCGTAATGAATTCAAGAAAAAGGAGAGCATTCAAGCTATTAAAAATTCATAGAAATTTATTCTTTTCATAAAGAACTCATGATATAAAGATATATATAAAGAGAAGAAGTCTATGAATCATGAAAGCAATTGTTCAAGCTATCAAGAATTTATCAAACTTCTATTTTTCATCAAAATCTCATAAAAATGTGAAAAGTGAATCATGAAAGCAATTCATTCAAGAAATTGAGTTCATCAAGAGCTAATATATATCATTTTGTAGAATCCGTGAATGTCACATGTATCATTTTGCAAGAATTTGCACAAGAGTCAAGATCCAAAAGTGACATTTTCATGAAGTAACGTTTGTGATTGGTCTTTCTATTAAATAAATTCATAGTCTTTACAAAAATTCCCAAGTCATTAAAATCCGTTTCTTATTAAAACTTCATGAGTGAAAATTCATGAAAAAAAGGAGGATTCAAAAAGTGTCAAAAGTCAACAAAATGATAGAATTGAGTTCGACACCAATTCAAAAAGTTATTAAATGATGGAATAAGAGTATCAAACTGAGATAAGAGGAAGATAAGTTCATGAAAGCTCCATTTATGAAATAAAAAAGATGATACTATGAAATCGAAAAAGTTCAAAAAAGCAATACAACAAACTCATGCATTAGGACAATTTTGCATACCTAATTCCCTTCTAATGAAGTCAAATTGTTCTTCATTAAAAGGTTTTGTGAAGATATCTACTAATTAGTATTTTGTATTAATAAATTTTAGAGTTACCTCATTGTTATTGACATGATCTCATATAAAGTGATGCCTAATGTCGATATGTTTAGTTCTAAAGTGTTGAATAAGATTTTTAGTTAAACATATAGCACTTGTGTTATCACATTTTATGAAAATATTCTTTAGATGAATTTTATAATCTTCTAATGTATTTTTCATCCATACAACTTGTGCATAATATGCACTTGCGGTTATGTATTTGGCTTCGGCCATAGATAATACAACCAAATTTTGTTTCTTGGAAGTCCAAGAAACAAGTGCATATCTTAAAAATTAGCATGTTCCAAATGTACTTTTTCTATCTATTCTACATCCGACAAAATCGGCATCTACATAAGCAATTAAATTAAAGTTTTTAGATTTTAAATACCATAATCCTAGGTTAGGGGTTCCTTTAAGATATCTAAGAATTTTTTTAATGGCTTTAAGATGAGATAACTTAGGATTAACTTGAAATCTAGCACAAAGTCTTATACTAAACATGATGTCTGGTCTAGTTGCAGTGAGGTATAGTAAACTACCCATCATACCCTTATAAGTTTTTTGATTAAAGCTTTCTCCACTTTCATCCATGTCTAACTTAGTGAAGGTACTTATAGGAGTATTGATTGCCTTTGATCTATCCATATTAAACTGTTTTAGTAATTCTACTGCATATTTGGTTTGATTAAGAAAAATACCATCACTAAGTTGTTTGATTTGTAAGCCTAAAAAGAAAGTTAGTTCACCCATTAAACTCAGTTCAAACTCTTGGTTCATACTCTTGGCAAATGATTTGTATAAGGATTCATTTATAGAATCAAAAATAATATCATCAATATAAATTTGAATAACAAGAAAATTATTTTTAAAATTTTTAATAAACAATATAGTATTGACTTTACCTTTAGAGAAATTATTTTTAATAAGAAAAGAGCTAAGTCTCTCATTCCAAGCCCTTAGGGCTTGTTTTAATGCATAGAGAGCTTTAGTTAATTTAAATACATGATTAGAAAAAAGAGAGCTCTCGAATCTGGGTGGTTGTTCAACATACACTTCTTCGGAAATAAAGCCATTTAAGAAAGTGTTTTTAACATCCATTTGAAATAGCTTAAAATTATTACTACTAGCATAGGTAAAGAACATCCTTATATTAGGATCTAGAGCAACACTAAGAGGGGGACGGGGGGTGAATTAGTGTAGTAGATAAAAATAGACGATTTAAACCGATTTCGGAAAACTTTATGCATTGAGAAGTTTTGTTCGATGAAAACAATTTCGACAAAGAGAATGATTCGAGTGAATACGAAAGAGAGTAGAGAAGGAGAGATTGAAAAATTATAGCCAAGTAAAAATAGAAATGCAGTAAATGTAAATATGTACCAAGAGAACAATGCAACGATTTTATAGTGGTTTGGTGAATTGACCTACGTCCACTTTCGAAACCTCCTCTAATGAGGTTATCGGCTTCTACTATCAATCTTTCTTAAAGGGGAAAGATCAAACACCCCTTTTACAGAACTTTACAAGTGGCTCATACCATTTTACAGAATTTTTACACTTAGAAATTTGGGAGATGAACACTCTAACTTTTCAAAGCTATTTTACTATAGTTTTGACTCAACTCTTATCACTTCTTAGTGTGCTTTACTAGCTGAGAAGTATGAGGCATTTATAGGCTCGATTGGCTTTAGAATTGGAGCTAAAAAAGGTCTCATCTCAGATTTTCGGGTGTTAGCGGTACCACCGCCTATCCCTGGCAATACCACAGCCTGATGACTCTAATACTGAGCAGTACTATTGCCCAGTCTGGTGGTACTACCGCTTGATAGAGTCTTGGGTTCTGTGGAGGGGTATTACCACCGCCTGATAAACGGTACCACCGCTTGGTAGTAAATAACTACCAATGGTACCACAACCCAGTGCTTTTAGGAAATTGATCCCTAGGTGGTTCCACCGCCCCAATCTGGTGGTGCCACCACCAGACAGGATCCAACACTTCTAGATGGGCCTTGAATCCAGCCTAATCTAGTTAATTTATGGACCTAGTTGGCCCCTATCAGGGTTAAAGAATTAACACCTAATCTTAACCTTAATTACATGCTAACTACGAAGTTGAAAATATATTTTAAGCAAAAACATGATCCGACACATCAAGACTTCTTCAAGCAAGCTTCCGATGAACTTCCGGTGGACTTTCGATGAACCCTCGGACACCTTCCGACAGACTTCCGGTAGGCTCTTGGACTTTACGATGACCTTGGTGAGTTCCGACGAGTCTTCGTTGGCAAGCTCCGATCTTTCTCGGTGAGCTCCGTGAACTTCCGACGAACCTTCTAGTGAACTTCTAACAACCCTTCGGCAAGCTCCCGATTCATTCTCGATCAGTTCCGATAGCACTTTCGATGAACTTTTGGACTTCCGACGGACTCTCGAACTTCCAATGATTCAATCGCACTTGACTCCAGCTTGTTTTTTTGCTTTACATCTGTTGAATCTCGAATTTTGATGATGAAATCAATTAATAGGTTATTTGATCTAATTCATATTATTAAGATAAGTGTGCAGGATTAACTATGATAGCATGAACATATAAAGCAAATTACTGGAGTCAAGTTGTTGGGAGTTCAACAGTCCATCGGAAGTCCGAAGGATCATCGGAAGTGCTGCCGAAATCAACCGAGAAAGAATCGGGGACTTGCCGAAGGTTTCGGAAGTTCACCGGAAAGATCGTCGGAGGTTCATAGAGTTCACCGAGAAGGTTCGGAAGCCTGCCAAAGATTCATCGAACTCACTACAAGTCCGGGAGCCTACTGGGAGTCCGCTAGAAGAAATCCGAGGGTGCATCGGAAGTCTACCGGAAGAAAGCTTGAAGCTGCCAGTTTAGTCTTTACTTAGAATTATGCCTAAATTTCGTAGTTAGCACATAATTAGGGTAATGAATAGGTAATAATCCTGTTTAACCCTGGTAGGGGCCAACTGGGCCTTGTCTAAACTGAATTGGGTCAGATTCAGGGCCTATTCAGAAGTTCTAGACTAGGTCTGGCAGTGGCACCGCCAGATTGGGGTGGTGGCACTACCTCGAGAATAAATTCCCAGATGGTTTGGACGGTGGTACCACTAGCAGTTATTACCTGCCAGCGGTGGTACAGCTTGACAAGTGGTGGTACCACCAATCCATAGAGCCTGAGGACTCTATCAGGCGGTGGTACCGCTAGTCTGGGTAGTGGTACCACCCAGTACACTGACAATACAGGGTGAACAGATGGTGGTACCACCAGTACCCGAAAATCCAGGATCTGACCCTTTTTTGCTCCATTTTTGAAAGCTAATTGAGTCTATAAATACCCCTCTTTCCTCTACTGGTAAAGTACCTTTTAGAGAAGTTGAAAACTGAGTCAAAGCTATAGCAAAATCTTGTTTCGATAGCTTAAGTGTTCACCTCCCTCTTTCTCTTTGTAAAAAATCTGTAAGAGAGTGAACCACTTATAAAAGTTTGTAAGAGGGGTGTTTGATCCTTCCCCTTTAAAGAAGTTTGATAGTGGAAGTTGGGAGCCTCATCGAAGAAGGCTTCGGAAGTGGACATAGGTCATTTGACCGAACCACTATACATTGCTTACGTTCTTTGGATGTATGAGTTTTAAATTTCTACATCTTACCTTTACTTGCTACAAATTGTTCGATCTTCTTCTTCCTACTCTCAATTGCATTCACTCGAACTACTTTAGCTAAAACCTCTTTTGTCGAATCGAAATTTCGTTACGAACAAACTATCTCCGAAATTAGTTTCAAGTTTACAAGTTTTAATCCACTGCACTAATTTATCCCCCCCCTCTTAGTACCACTTAGATCCTAACAACATCTTTATCTTTATCATAGTTAATCCTGTATACTTTTCTTAATAATATAGATTAGATTAAATAATCTATCAATTGACTTTATCATCAAAATTCGAGATTCAACAATCTCTCCCTTTTGATTATGACAATCAATTGATGACGGAGTTGACCTCAACTCTCCCTATCTATATGTCATATTTGAGAAAAGAAACACTTAAATTTAAGCCAAAACTGATAAGTTACATACATTCGAACTTATCAACATGCTCAACAAGCATGATTTTTCATCCCATAATAAGTTCATAAAAATCAAAAAGATGATACAAAATCAAAAAATTCCGGATAAGGCATACAACAAACTCATGCATTAGGACAATTTAGTATGCCTAATTCACTTCTAATAAAGTCAAATTATTTTTTATTTAAAGGTTTTGTAAAGATATCTGCTAATTGGTGTTTTGTATCAATGAATTCTAGAGTAACATCATTGTTATTGATATGATCTCGTATAAAGTGATGCCTAATGTCAATATGTTTAGTTCTAGAGTGTTGAATGAGATTTTTAGTTAAACATATAATACTTGTGTTATCATATTTTATGTGAATATTCCTTAAATGAATTCTATAATCTTCTAATATATTTTTCATCCAAACAACTTGTGCACAACATGCACTTGCGGCTATGTATTCGGCTTCGATCATAAATAGTGCAATCGAGTTTTGTTTCTTGGAAGTCAAGAAACAAATACATGTCCTAAAAATTGACATGTTTCAGATGTGCTATTTCTATCTATTCTACATTCGGCAAAATTCACATCCGCATAAGCTATTAAATCAAGGTTATCGAATTTAGGAGTTCCTTTAAGATATCTAAGAATTCTTTTAACAGCTTTAAGATGAGATAACTTAGGATTAGCTTAAAATCTAGTACAAGGTCCTATACTAAATATGATATCCGGTCTAGTTGTTGTGAGATAAAGTAAACTACCTATCATTCCCCTATATGTTTTTTGATCAAAACTTTCTCCACTTTCATCCATGTCTAACTTAGTGGAGGTGCTCATATGAGTGTTGAAGCATCCATATTAAATTGTTTTAATAATTCTAATGCATATTTGGTTTGACTAAGAAATATACCAACACTAATTGTTTGATTTGTAATCCTAAAAAAAATGTTAGTTCACCCATTAGACTCATTTCAAACTCTTGGATCATACTCTTGGTAAATGATTCACATAATGATTCATTTGTAGAACCAAAGATAATATCATCAACATAAATTTGAACAATAAAAAAATTATTTTTAAAATTTTTAATAAACAATATAGTATCGACCTTGCCTTTAGAGAAATTATTTTGAATAAGAAAAGAGCTAAGTCTCTCATACCAAGCCCTTGGGGTTTGTTTTAATCTATAGAGAGCCTTAGTCAATTTAAACACATGATTAGAAAAAAGAAAGTTCTCGAATCCAGGTGGTTGTTCAACATACACTTCTTAAAAAATAAAATCATTTAAGAAAGCACTTTTAACATCCATTTGAAATAGCTTAAAATCATTACTACTAGCATAGGCAAGGAGCATCCTTATGGCTTCTAATCTTGTCACAGGAGTAAAGATCTCTTCGTAATCGATACCTTCTTCTTGGTTGAAACCTTTGGCCACTAATCTAGCCTTGTTTCTAACCATGATACTAAATTCATCTTGCTTATTTCTAAAAATCCATTTAGTACCAATAACTAAATGGTCACTAGGTCTAAGGAATAAGTTTCTATACCTCATTCCTCTCAAATTAGTTCAATTCCTCTTGCATTGCGATAACCCAAGAATCATCTTTCAAGGTGTCGTCAATGCACTTAGGTTCAATTTAAGAAAGAAAAGCGACGTTGGCATAAAAATTCTTAAAAGAAGAACAAGTTTGAACTTCTTTTGATGTGTCTCCTATAATTAGCTCCTTAGGATGGGCATCTACATACTTCCATTCCTTAGGTAAGAAAGTTTTAGAAGAAGATACATCCAAGTTGCTATTTGAAAAGAGAGGTTTCGTTCAAATCTAAACCATTAAAATCTTGATCATCATCAAAATCATTTTTCTTAAATTTAGAAACTTAATTGAAAACAACATGAATAGATTCTTCTATAACCAAAATTCTTTTATTAAAAATACAAAAGGCCTTAGAAATAGAAGAATAATCTAGAAAAATGCCTTCATTGGATTTTGCATCAAACTTTCCTAAGGTATATTTGTCATTCAATATAAAACATTTACAACCAAAAACTTTAAAATACGAAACGTTTGGTTTTTTGTTATTCTATAATTCATAAGGAGTTTTGGAGAGAGATGGTCTTACTAGAATCCTATTCATGACATAATAAGTCATATTGATCGCTTTGGCCCAAAAATATTTGGGTAAACTATGTTTATTCAATATGGTTTTTACCATTTCTTATAAATTCCTATTCTTTCTTTCGACTACTCCATTTTGTTGAGGATTCCTCGGAGTAGAGAAATTATGGTTGTAACAATTATATTCACAAAAGTTTTGGAAATCATGGTTTTGAAATTCACCTCCGTGATCACTCCGAATCGATTAAATCATAAAACTTTTTTCATTTTGAACAAGTTTGCAAAACTTTGAGAAACACTTAAAACAATCATTTTTGAGTGCCAAGAAATATGTCCGTGTATCTACTATAATCATCTACGATTATAAAGGTGTATTTGCTACCTCCTAGGCTTGTTATATCAATTGGTCTAAATAAGTCCATATGGATCAATTGAATGGTCTAGAGGTACCTATTTGATTCTTCGATTTTAAACTACTTTTCATTTGTTTTCTTAGTTGACAAGCATCACACACTTTGTCTTTGATAAACTTAATATTAGGAATGCCTCTTACTAGTTCTCTAGATGAGATTTTGGAGATTAGTTTCATACTTGCATGGCCTAATCTCCTATGCCAAAGCCAAGCATTATTATTCAAAACTAAAAAGTATATTTCATTACTAAGTTCATCAATGTTAATAGTGCAGACATTATTTTATTTTAGGGTAATCATAGATGTGTTGTTTTGTAGTTTTTCAATGATGCAAGCATTAGATTCAAATCTTATTATGTTTCCTTTATCATATAATTGACTAATGCTCAAAAGATTATATTTTAAGTCATCTACTAACAATACATCATCAATTAAAAAGTTTGATTTGTTACCTATGGATCCCTTACCAATGATTTTACCCTTGTTGTTATCTCCGAAGGTGATATACCCTTCGTCTTGACTAGGGAGCTTAAAGAATTGAGATGGATCTCCGGTCATATGCCTTGAGTATCCACTATCAAAATACCATCTCTTGCTCCTAGCATGTGATGGTGAATATGTCTACAAAAGAGGATGATTTTTAGGTACCCATTTTATCTTGGGTGCCTCAAAAATTGATCTACTTGCTTTGTCATTTTGCATTGAATTCCTTATGATTCCTTTAGGAACCCATATAAATTTATGTGGACTAAGTTTCTTAAATGGATATTTGTAAGTAACATATTTGGGTTTGCAACAAAAGTTACACTTTATGTGAGATGATATATACAATGTAGGTCCTTTAACCAAAGTGGTTGGATTTCGGTGAGAGCTACTCACAAATCCGATTCTATTTCTTTTATGAGCATGATTGTTAGGACTCTAGGTAGGAGAGTCCTAATTTAGTTTCGTTGAAGGGGGCAAACATGTAAATCCTAAGGGTATTTATATAAATCCTATCTAGTTGACCCCTATTAAAGAGGTGAAGAGGCCGACTAGGTTAGGATTAGTTTGGAGGTTACTTTTTAGAGAAGCATTAGGAGTTGATTAAAAGTAGGGCCTTGAGTATGATCTCTATTAGGAGTTGGGGTTTTGAACACTTATAAATAGCCATGTATTCACCATCTTTTCTTCATGAATATATTAATCCCTTTAGCATCCTTTGAGCAGCAACTTGGAGGAAGGAACCCCTATAGAGTTTCAAGGAGGTCGATCCCCTAATCAACCCCAAGCTTAGAATCCGCAAGGGTTCTAACACTTAGTATCAGAGCAACGTTCTTAGCATCTCGTTGCCCTTCCACAGCTATCCATCAGCCCTCCACAGTTGCCTAAAGCAATTCCCATAATTGCTTAAAAGATCATCATCAAATTCTGCCATCATCTCCACCACCACGGATCATCCTTTGATCTCCCAATGAATTGCAACAAGTTCTAGTTTCTTACCTTACTGCTACTGCAATTTAGTTATACTTATTCAAAAAATTCAAAAAAATTATTCCTATATTGCTGCATAAACTTTTCGTCACAAAGTTTTCATCTCTATGATGAAAGATGCATTGCAGAATTCCAACCGCATAGCACTATTTATTTGATCTTGCTACTATATTTTTTCTATCCAAATCTCTACAAAATTTTTATGATGGCTTTGACACTTCCTAACAACGAATTTTCCTTTAGTTTCGTCGAAAAATTCTTAATATAAACTACTGATCTTTTACATCCAAACTGCTACACTTTAGACATAAAAATTGATAAGGCTCTAATACCAAATGATAAGACCCCTTAGGGTTTTATCATGGAAGAAGCGGAGGAGAAGCGGAAGAAGTGGGGGAAAAGGGGATAAATGATCACTTCAAGGACATCGGCCTCCTTGATCACTTCAAGGGGATTGACCTCCTTTGATCACTTCGAGGGGATCGATCTCCTTAGTTTAGGCAAAAGACTAAATAATTCTTCATTCCTTTCTCCTTGTCTAAAAGAAATAGTTACATCTCTATTTATAGAGTCCCACATAGAGTCCCCCAGGACTTGGACTTTTATTAACCGACTCCATAACCGACTCCCAATTAAATCAGTAACTAACTCCCTACTAGACAACTCCATAATATTATCTAAAACATTATCCAAAGCTTAGAAAATAAAAGGTTCGTAACAAAAATCTACTGTAGTACCTTTCCGTGATCCTTAATTTTGTCGAACCTCTTGCTGTCGTTTCCTTCTACAAAATTTTTAATGGTATTACCGCTCCCTTACCAGTAGATGTCCTTTGAGTTTTACTTGAATCTCTATTGAGAATTGCTGGAAAAAATTGCATCTTTACTATTGGAATTTTTTCAGTGAAAAATCTGGTGCTGCACCTTTGTCCGTTCTCTTCTCCGTAACCTACCAAACCCTAGCCACCTTGCTGCCACCAACCAAGACATCTTTAGAGCATCCCTCTAGCTTTAAGACACAGCCATCATAACCTATTTTCATAACCCTAATAGTGTCAAAAGTCGTAGCTCAAAATAGTAAACCATTACAGCCAAACCCTTCTATCACCGATCTATTATCCGAACCTTCCACCACCCCATGCCATTAGCCCATCAATAAAAAAAAGACAAGGACATATCTATTCTATAGGCATATGCTATGGCTTCTCAAGATCCAATTGATGCCAAATTTGAAGCATTGGAATCTCGAATTGAATCGTGCTTGGAGGACAAATTGCACACTTTGTTTGCAGAATTCAGAATTGGACAACCATTGAGTCCAACCAAATTTCAGTGAGGAGAGAGTTCAGAGAGGCCTCTAGAGAAGGAGAGACAGCCCTCGGACATACTTTAGCCATGCATGAGGGTGGACTTCCTGCGATAGGAACAAGGAGACCCGGTAGGGTGGATTTCGCGCGTCGAATGTTACTTTCGCTACTACCGAATGTCGGATGATGCTATGATGGAAATTGATGTCATCCACCTTAAAGAAGATGCTATTCAATAGTATAATTGGCTCGAATACAATCATAGGGCTCTGACATAGAATCAATTTAAGAATGCACTGTTGAATCGTTTCGGACCTATGGAGTATGAAAATATCGATAGCCAACTCACAAAGATTCAATAAACCTCTACAATTCAAGAGTACCAAACCAGTTTTGAGAAGCTATCCTACGTTACTCATAATTGGACTAACCGTCAATTGTTAGGAACATTCATCGAAGAACTCAAGCCAGAAATAAAAGGAGAGGTTAAGGCGCGGTAGGACCGTACTGTGACAGTTGTGATTTCTTTCACCCGAATACAAGAAGAACAGCTCAATCAAGATGCTTGGAGGATGAGAACCTCTCCTAGGCCCATGGCATATAAACCTCCTTCTTCTCCCAACCATCCTTCGCTGCCAACAAAACTGATAAGAGAAGAACTACGTGACCGATCAGCAAAGGGTCTTTGTTGGCATTGCGATGAGCCGTGGAACTACGATCATCGTTGTAAAAGGGACCACCTCCTACTAATTGAACCTCTTGAAGACATGGAGGAGGAGGTCCAGGATTATAAGGAAGAGGTCACGGATGAAGAACAATAGTCGGTTGATATTACGATGCATGCACTTGCTGGTTATGCGAACCCACAAACGATGAAAGTGGGAGGACTTCTGAAGCAACAACCGATCACTGTTCTTATTGACACCAGGAGCACTAATAATTTTATGAATAGCAAGGCTGTCTAGATAGTCTTACCTATTAAGAATTGCAGTAGGTTTGACGTTAAGGTCACCGATGGATGAATTTTGAAGTGTGATCATAGGTGGCCGCAGGTGAAACTATTGGTGCAGGACCAAGAGATAATTACAGATTTCTTCCTCATCTCTCTTGATGATTATGAGGCCATGCTTAGCATTGAATGGCTGATGATATTGGGTAATGTTTCCTGAAATTTTTTTAAACTAATTATGAAATTTTATAGTAAGGGGAAATATGTGATACTACGCGTGAAATATGGGGGCAATGTAACAACGATTTGCACACAACGAATAGATAAAGTTTTGCACATAGCATGCAGTAGATTTTTGATACAACTTGAGCAACAATATAAGGGAGAGCCAATCGAATTTGAAGATCCAAACCTACTTCCCTTGCTTGCTAAATTTTCAGATATATTTGACGAACCATGAAGCCTACCTCCTACCTACCGGTATGATCATCGTATACCGATTCTTCTGGGCAAATCTCCAACAAATACTCAGCCATATCAGTATCCACATCTCTAGAAAGATGAAATAGAAAGGATTGTAAAAGAGATGCTCAAAATGAGAGTTATTCGGCCAAGTTGCAGCCCCTACTCTTCACCAGTGCTCCTTGTACAAATAAAGGATGGAACATGGCGAATGTGCATTGATTATCGAGCTCTCAACGGCATAATCGTCAAGGACAAGTACCCTATTCCAATAGTAGATGAATTGCTTGATGAATTAAAGGGAGCATGAGTCTTCACAAAGTTGGACCTTCAATCCGAGTATCATCAAATACGAGTGTGCGAAGAAGACATACCGAAAATCACCTTTCGAACGCACAATAGCCACTACAAATTTCTGAAGGTGGAATATTTTAGGCATATCATATCAGAGGAAGTTGTAGCAGTGGACCCCTCCAAAATTGAATCAAGCAGAATTGGCCGACCCCGAGGAACATAAAATTGCTGCGTGACTTTCTCAATTTAACAAGCTATTACTGCAAGTTCATGAAAAACTATGGAAAGATCAGTGCACCCCTTACTTCCTTGCTGAAAAAAGATGCTTTCCAATGGTAAGACAAAGCCACCATTTCCTTCAACGAACTTAAATATACAATGATGATAATGCCCATACTAGCACTACCCGACTTCGGCAAGACTTTTGTTTCTAAAGCCGATGCCTCCAGAGTCGGAATTGGTATTGTACTAATGCAAGATGACTGCCTTCTCGCTTATACCAGTAAGGCGTTATCTCCTTCCATCTCAAGATGACTATTTATGATAAGGAGATGCTCGCGATTGTGTATGTGGTGGCCAAATGGTGACCATACTTGATCGGATGATATTTTCAAATCAAGACCGACCATAAAAGCCTAAAATATTTCTTGGAGTAGAAGATATCTTTCCTTGAGCAGCAAAAATGGGTAATAAAGCTTCTTGGATATGATTATGAAATAACTTACAAAATGGGGAAAGAGAATGTTGTTGTAAATGCGCTTTCGTAGCTACCCGAGCAAGCTAAATTTTTGATTGTTTCACTTCCGACTAATGACTTCCTTGAGGATATTAGGAGGGAAGATGATTCGGAGACCAGTAAGATCATAAAAAAATTGGAGGAAGTACTAAGCGCCGTGGCTCATTACAGTTGGGATTTAAAAGACTTGAGCTATAAGGGACGTATTGTGATTGTGTCAAATTCTACTTGCATAAAGACCATTCTTCAAGAGATGCATTCCACACCTACGGCCGGGCACTTCGGGTTCATTAGAACCTATAAGAGAGGTTTTACAGTTTTTGCACACCAATCATTGCATGACAATGAGATATTTTTCTTTACGAAATCTATGCTTTTATTTTCTATTCTTTCGCTTTGCATGTGATACTCTGATTAGATTTTTTTAACACTCTGACCTCACTCAACTCTATCATGCTCCCATTATTTCTACTAAGAATATGTTCCTTCTTTATAAACACTACCCTTTTTGTAATAAAGACCTTTTGGTCCTCGGGATAATAGAAATAATATCCATAAGTTTCCTTAGGGTGTCCCATGAACTTGTATCATTCCATCCTTGATTCCAACTTATCGGGATTATGTCTCCTAACATGGGTAGGATAACCCCAAATCTTAACAACTTTAAGATTGAGTTTCTTTCTTTTCCATATCTTATATAGGATAGATACTACCAATTTAGTTGAAACTCTATTCAAAAGGTAAGCTACGAACTCTAGGGCTTATCCCTAAAAAGAGATGGGTAGGTCAGCAAAACTGATCATGGATCGGACCATATCTAACAGTGTGTGATTTATCCTTTTTAATTTACCATTAAGTTGAGGTATATAAGGAGGGGTTTATTGGGATAGGATACCATGATTTTTGAGGAACTAGGTGAACTCTATACTCAAGTATTCACCTCCTCAATTTGATCGAAGAGATTAATACTCTTTTTAGTCTGTTTTCTCATTCTTATATTCTCTAAATTTCTCAGGAGCCTCGAACTTGTATTTCATTAAGTACACATGTTTATACATAAAGAAATTATCAGTGAATATAATGAAGTAAGAATAACTGCCTATAGCTTAAGTTGACATAGGACTATATATATTATTATGTATGAGTTCTAATAACTCATTAGCTCTCTCTCTAGTTCTAGTAAATGGAGAGTTGGTTAGTTTCTCTTGAAGGCAAGTCTCATAGGTTGCATATGATTCATAATCAAATGGATCTAAATATTCATCCTTTAGCAACCTCTAAATTCTCCTTTTGTGGATATAAATTAGCTTACAATACCATAGATATGCATTGTTCACCTCCTCTCACTTTCTCTTAGACACACTTACATTCATGATATGTAGAGCATCATCTAATATAAATAAATTATTATTTAATATTCCTCTACCAAGATCTCATCATTTAGGATTAATGAACAATCATTATTCTAAAAAACTAATATATATCCATTATTTATTAAACAAGAAATAAAAATAATATTTCTAATAATTGAAGGAACAAAACAAAAAGCATCTAATGCAAATAAAGCTCTACCATACAAATGAAGGGTGACCTCCCTAATGGCAACACCGATAACCTTTGAGTCATCTTCATCCTGAGATCCACCTTGCCTCTCGCTAATCTCCTAAGCCTTACTAGACCTGCATGAATTGCATATATGAGATGCACTATCGGTATCTAATACCCATGTACTAGCATAATTTTTTAACAAATGGAGATCAATTATGAATATTACTGAAGCTTTTCCAAGCTTTTGGTTTGCCTTTTCTGCAAGATACTCTTTGCAGTTCCTCTTCTAGTGCTCGTCTATACCGTAGTAGAAATACTAGCCTTTATCTTTCATCGGGTCCTTCTCTATAATCTTTGTTTTGCCCGGTTTGCCCTTACCCTTGTCCTTTTTAAGGGACTTCTCTGCTTTCCTTTTCTTTCTGGTCTCACTAACATAGAGAACTAGCTTCTCTTTCTTGATGGTACTCTCAACCTCCCTCAACATATTGAAGAGCTAAGGGAGAGTCACCTCAAGCTTGTTTATGTTAAAATTCATAATGAATTATGAGAAGGAATCTGGGAGGGACTGAAATATAAGATCCACACACAAGTTATCTTTTAGGACCATTCCTAGATCTGTGAACTTCTCTATCTACTCAATCATATTAAGGATATGGTTCTGAACTAATGTCCCCTCAATCATCCTAGTATAGAAGAGACTCTTGAATGTCTCATATCATTAAGTCCTCTATTCCTCAAACAATTTACAGAGATGTACGAGAATAGATCTGACATCTATCTTTTCATACTATTTCTGTAACTTGGGAGTCATAGAGCTCAACATATAACACTAAGCAAGAGTAGAGTCATCTATATACTTCATGTAGTAAGCGATCTCATCCTCACTTGCCCATTCCTCAGGTGTGGGCACCACTTTGTTAATGACATACATGATTTTCTCCATTGTGAGAATGATTCTTAGGTTGCAGAGCTAATCCATATATTTTGGACCAATGAGGCAATTGACCTCAAGTATGCCACATAAGAGGTTTGAAAGTGATTTTTTAAAAAAAATAAAAATATAGCAAAATTATAAATAATATACAGATTTTGGATTTTGCAAAAACAATTAAGATATGATCTTTTATCTTAATCTACTCCTACTATTTTCTCACGAAATACACAACTCCCTCCAATATGTGAATCAAAGATCCTCAACGGATCTCTAGTAGGGATCATGATCCAATTAGCATCTTAACATGACTTCAAGGGAGCCCAAAAGGTATGTAATTCTTATCAATCACAACTCCTTATTATTCTCGTCCTATTCGACCTCTGAACTATTATAGTCTCGAGGGACTCAACCAACCATGATATTCATTCAAGTCATCCTCATCATTACAAGATGAGTCTGATTCGATAATATACCCTTAAGAGACTTGACCAAGCATACCATGTCCTCAAGTCATTGGTGGCATCCCTATCTCATAAGCAAGATTTCAAAATCACAATATAGGTAAACCTCAAGGGACTCGACCAACTCAACCTATATCAAGAGATGATTTTCGTCTATAACGGTAGAAGGTCGCATGGGTCAATCTTGTTGCCACATATTTACTGACTTAATATTATTTTAGAGATATTTTTAATTTGGTCTCATGGTTAAATATAATATGTCACATATTTATATCACATGTAAATTTATATATCTAGTAGGTGTATAATCAAGTATATATCACATATAAGCAATCACACTAGATGATCATGGACCATAACCTAATATGATTAGGCCCAAGCTGAAAAATCTAATCACTCACAAGAATAGCATATGTATATCTCGGTGCATCTCCATGCCCTATGATCATCTATCTCGTCTTCATCAGTCCTATCGATATCTTGGCATATCTCTATGGGTGGTAATCATCTGTCTTGACCTCATGGGTCCCGTTAGCACCAAGCTCCCCTTATGCCTTTTACATATAATTATAATATAATTACAAGTACATAAGCCTAATAATAATAAACTTATAAATAAGAAAGAGAGGGAGGCTCGTAGGCCCCAATAATAATAATCACATATATATTATTACACTAACCATGATCATCCATCCATATCATATATCATATGTACACATCACATAAGACTACTATATAATAATTAATTAAACTATTTAATTAATTATATAGTTTAACCTTTAAACTATTTAGTACTCTTGCCAAAAAATTCCTAGCTAGGTGTCCCCTACAGTTAAGAAACCCTAGCTTCCAAGGTTAACCCTACGACCAAGAGTCCCTAGCCATAATGCTACCGTGGGCAGCTAGGAAACCTTACCCATCAAGGTTGCCCTTGTAGTAGGGACACTTTGGTTCTTGGCTGCCTAGTTTCCATTGTAACTAGGAGTGCTAGTTATAGGTGCCCTGCAAGCCAATCACGTGAGTGATGACACGTATGATATGACATGCACTATTATTATTATTATTATTTGATATTTTATCACTTTATATTACATGTTGCATATATTGTGATATCCATGGATTTGTACAATGGGAATCAGATTATGATGAGATCACAATAATGTGACTAATTTACCTCTAAACACGGATCCTGAATAATCCCGATCATAGGTTACTCAAAAGAGACATCGAGATAATCGGATCAACTGGTATGTTATATACCCATCCATATAATGGAGGCGATTGATCTTATAGGTGCTCGTATGGGGATACTAGGGATACAGTACAGGTGCTCATTGGAGAATAAGTTCACTAATTGATTCACTCACGGAATGCTGGATGATTAATAATATCTCATTATTAGATAGTAATTTCGTCATCCTAGTAGTGTACTTGGTCCTTACACTTGAGATACCAAGGATGTCTTATAAGAGTGCTTTACTCTTTGATACCGGACTTATAGGTCTAGAAATTTTAGATCTAGCACAACCGATCATCGAGAGTGGCTATCAACCTTATGAGGACTATTGAGTGTCGATAGAGGATTATTCGCTCTTGGTATCTTAAGAGGAATATCTCATGTATATTTGCTTCGATAAATCCCTAGTCAGAGTCATTTGTATTGAGAGAGAAAGAGCTCTTTGGGAAAATCTGATTAAAGTGAGTAAAAATCATATGGGTCCAATAGCACCATGCTCGGTATATAGTTTTTGGGATATTAGATAGATGAGAGACTATAGATACACGATAGCTAAGGACAAATAGGTCCAAAAGATTGGATTCTCTTGTATTATCTAGGGACTATGGCGTAGTGGCATAGTACATCCATAGTCAATTATTCAAGTAAATTATTATGAAAATAATAATTTATTGAGCTAGAAGGAGTTTTGATAGGTTTGACTCATGGTCAACTCGATATTGAGCCTAGAGGGTCACATACATTTGGTAAGTGTTGCAACGAGTCGAGGTTCAAATATAAGATATCCACTAGAGCTCCTATCTTATTGGATATCCAATATGCTCTTGAATTATTGGATCCTATGGATGAGATCCAATAAGAGCTAATGAAAGATTATTTGGCAGAGACGCACTAATCTAAGAGGCTTGGGTAGTTGGATAGAGATCCAATACCCAATAGGGTAAGATCCATTAGGGTTAAGTTGATAGGGAGTCTCTATAAATAAGAAAGAATGAAAAGCCCATAGGCTAGGGCTCTTTTGGCTGCCACCTCCTATTATCCTCTCCCCCTCTCCTCCTTAGCTAGTAGCCTTTATTTGGGGTGTGTGGATAGCAAGAAGAGGTGGCCCCTTCTTGAATATGTGGTGAGCGCGAAGAGGAGATTGGTGTAGCAATTTGAGGAGCATCTTCGTAGCCCCTGCCATGTGGATCACTACTAGAGAGGAGGACAATAGGCATCCTTCATCCTCTCCCATAGATCTATAGAAATTTAGGGATATACGATCCCCCTATGTAACACAATTCCCTTATACGCATAGTTTTTCGGTTTCATAGATTTATGTATATCAATCTTTTACACGACGATGAAACCTTCTTTTCTATAGAAAATCTATGGTTTTTATTTTTGTTCTTCCGCTGTGCATGTGATCTCGCCCCAGATTTCCCAACAAGGAGTCCCTAATCATAGGGTTACCATAGGCGACTAGGAAACCCTAGCAGCCACGAATCCCTAGCTACAAGGGCTTTGCTTGGCCTAGCTAAGGGTAACAAGGCTACTCTTAGCCGTGTAGCCCTTAGCAAGGCTAAGAGTAGCAAGTTCTACTCTTGGCCAAGGCTTCAAGCAGCTTTCTACCAATGCTGCAAGGCTATAACATTTACTACCCTTTTCCCCTAATTTTTTATCAACTATTTTGATAACAAACTAATGACTGACTAGGCCTTTCAAGTGCTAGAATAGATGCAACTCAAATTTATGATAGGAAACAAATGTAATAATTTTATGCTAAAATCGATTCTACGTAATTCGACACAACATGCAATAACACACATAGTTTATAACCAATCGTCACACAAACAACTTGGCTCTGATACCACTGATGAAAAATCTAGGAGAGCATCACATGTAGAACAAAAAAAAGATAAAAATTAGTTTTTTGAAAAATAGATTTATATCAAATCGCTTGCGACAATTGGGAGCAAAAAACTCGTGAATCCAAAAATTACATAAAATATGAGATGATCTCATCTAAGGGAAGTTAAATATCCCTGATCTACAGATCCTAGTCCATGGATGAAGGAGATCTTACGTTCTTCTCTCTAGCGGTTATCCATATGTTGGACAAAGTAACGATGCACCACCTCTCACAACACATTCTTTCCTTACCTTCATGCACAACCACCACATGGCAAGGGCAATCTTTGTTGCTACCCTCTCACACTAAAGAGGGGGCAATCGGCTAAGGAAGAAGTAGGGAGAGAAGTCAGGGAGGTGGCGGCTAAAGGATCTAATCTTATAACCCTTTTAGTCCCACATTCCTTTTATAGAGAGCTCCTACTACTAATCTTAATAGATCCTACCCTATTGAGTACTAGATCTCCATCCAATTACCCTAGCATATTAGATATTGGATCTCCATCCAATTATCTCTAGCCTAATGGAAATTGGATCTCTATCTAATTATTCACTCTAAGCTCTTATTGGGTCTTACCCAATGGATCTAATAAAACAAGGGCTTATTGGATATCACATATCTAATCCTCTATTTGTCATATCATTCACCATATGTATATAACTCTCTAAACCTAATACCGATCTAATAATGAGTTACACCTATCAGAACTCCTTCTGATTCAATAAATTATTATCTCATAATAATTCACTCAACTCATCGGCTATGGACGTACCAGGTCATTATGCTATAATCCCTAAACGATATAGGGGGATCTAATATAGTGAACCTATCTACCCTCAGATACCGTATATCTATTATCTTTCATCTATTTAATATCCCAAAGATCATATACTAGGCATGGTATTGTCAGGCCTATATGGAATCTACTTTAGTCTTGCTCTAATCGGATTCTCTCGAAGAACTCCTTCTCTCTTAATTCAAATAACCTTGGTTAAGGATTTACCTGAGTAAGAACACATGAGACTATTAGGATTGAAAAGGCACTAAGAGGGGGGGGGGTGGTGAATTAGTGCAGCGGATTAAAATCGTAATTTTGAAACCGATTTTACAAAAAGATAAGTTCGTAGGAAGATTTCGATTCGATGAAAGAGAACTTGTAAGAAGTTGCTTGAGTAAAGGAAATAGCAAGGAACTAAGCAATTTGTAGCTAAGTAATGAAATAATTCAGAAATGTAAACACCCACACATTTATGAACACAATGATGTATAGTGGTTCGGTCAAATGACCTACATCCACTCTTGAAGCTTTCACGATGAGGCTCCGCACTTCCACTAGCAAATCCTTTGAAGGGGAAGGACCAAATACCCCTTTTTACAACCCTTTACAAGAAGTTCATACTCTTACAAGATTTCTCAAGAAGAAGAAGGAGGTGAACACTTAGCAAGAGACAAGACTTTTCAAGACTATTCAAAGACTTTAACTCAAGATTCTAACTCTCAAAAGGGTACCCTTTCAGCTGAGAAAGGGGGGGTATTTATAGGCTCAAAGAGGTTCAAATTTGAGCTCCAAATTTGAACTCAATTTGAGTTTCCCAGTTTTAGCCTGTCAGAGGCGGTGCCACCACTTTGTGTCGATCTGGGCAGATCGACGACAGCGGGCGGTGCCACCACCCCAGCCAGCAGTGCTACTACGCCTAGGTGGCGGTGCCATCGCTTCAGTGGCGGTTCAACCGCCTGGCCCATTCAGCAAAGGCTGAATGGGCCCTATTTAAGGCCCAATTTGGCCTAGTAGGAGCCCGGTTGGCCCCTACTAAATTTAGACAGGATTATTTCTAAATCCTTGCTCTAATCATGTGCAAACTACAAAATTAAAACATAATTCTAAATGATTTAACCTAAAATTCTTCAAGTCAACTTCCAGTGAGCATTACGGTGAGATTCCGACGGACTTCCGACACTTCCCTCGGATTTCTTCCAGCGGACTCTCAGCATACTCCCGGATTGTATGGCGAGCTCAACGAGTCTTTGGCTTGCTTCTGAATCTTCCTGGTAAGTTCCGCGAACCTTCGACGATCTTTGCGACGAACTTCCGAAAACTTCGACAAGTCCCTGATTCGATCTTGAATGGTTCCGACAACACTTCCGACGATTTCTCGGACTTCCGATAAACTCTTGAACACCCGACGGACTTGACCTCGGTAAATTGCTTTATGTTTTCATCCCATCGTAGTTATTCCTGCATACTTATCTCGACAAAATTGATTAGAACAAATATTTCACCAATTGACTTCATCATCAAAATCCGAGATTCAACAATCTCCCCCTTTTTGATGATGATAATCAATTGATGATGGAGTTACTCTTAACTCCCCCTATCTATATGCCATAGATAGTAAAAATTGCTTGAATTCAATTTCTTTGAATTCAACACGATAAGTTTAACTTATCATTCAACATATGAAAGAAAAACCTCATGGTTTACTTAATGATGACAATGTCGATGTATGGACATTCATCATTAAGTCAAAAGATGTCAAATAAATAGGTATCAAATGATATCAATGAAGTATACATAATAAAAAAATGATATCAAGAACCTAAATAAGCATTTCAAGCATATAACTTGTAATAACTTGTAAAGCATGGCAAATGCATATAACTTTCAACGCATGGCAATTGCATTCACTTGTCACATATTTCTCCCCCTTTGTCATCAACAAAAAGGAAAAGAGGGATTCATAAACTAGTGAAAACCGAAAATAATATGAGTGTGTCATCCAAAGATATGTAAAAAAAAGATATCCAAAAAAAATATATCACAAATGAGGGAAAAGAAATCATACAGAAATCCGAATATCATTCCACAGTGCCCAAGAAAATGTAGGAAAGATAATACAACATAGATGTCAAAGTTGCATAAAAGTTTAGAACGTTCAAAAAGAAAATACAACAAACTACTCCTCTAGAGGAATGCCAAAGTGTCTATATATGTGATCTATCTTTTGGTTCATCTTTTGCATTTCCTTCAAAATTTTAATTTGTTACAATTTAACTTTATTTAATTCTCTCATGATCGGATCGTCAGAAGGTGGAGTTGAAGCTAGCACTGATGGAGCTGTATCAATGGGATTAGGAGGAGGAGATTCACTTCCCCTAAAGACTGGTGTTTCAGGATGTTCTACTGGTGGAGGATGTATATCACTTCTCCTAGGTTGTCTAACCCCTATTCTATGCTCAAATGTACACCTAAGTCTCCTAAGTAATTTCATGTCAATGATGTTAAATTTGTCCACTTGTACTGCTTCTTCATCAGGTGGAATACTAATATTATGGGTATGCAATAATCTAGTTATCAATCCTCCATATGGTAACATTAACCCTTTAGAAATGACTTCTATCATGTGTTGCCAGATTAGATAACCAAAATAATAATTCTGTCTGATCATGATCCAATATATGGTACCCAACTCGGCTAAACTGATCTCATCTTGATAAAACTATTTAGGAATGATAATGCTTATAAGAATGTGATGTAAAATTTTAGAGTTAAAAGGCAACAAATGTTCACAACTCTTGGGAATTATGCCTAAGTTCGGATTTGCAAAGACGGTTTCTAAGGCTTCGAAGTGGGTGGCTCCGATTGTGTCTATGTCCCATTTCCCTCTAAAATAGCATCCTAACTCTTTTTCAACAATTCCTATTAAAGAGCAAATTATACTATCAAATATTTGGATCTCATTTCCTAGAAGATAGGTAAATAAGCTATCTTCATGCACCCTTAAATTAGCATAAAACAATTTAATCAAGCGTGGATAGATAGGTTCAACAATTTGCAAAATGGGTAAGACCTCTAAGTCAGCAAACCACATGATGGGTTCAAGGTTCCCTAATTGATTCAAATCAATATATTTCCCTTTATGAATGGTTCTAGAAACAAGTTCAGAAAACCTAAGGGATGCTTCTTTTGATTTGAACAAAGATTGATCAAATGAATCTACCTCCACCCTTTTCCCTTTGTCTCTTGATGATCTTTTAGGAGTCATTTCTAGTGAGGATAGATTAATAATCAATTTAAAGGAAAGAACTAAACTAGGCAAGAAAAAGAGGAAAAAAAATTTTAGATTTTACCTTAGTTTTGTTCCCTTGAGAGGTAGAGGGCTTGAATCAAGGAAAAATCCCTTTCTTAGGCTTCTAGAGGGAGAGAATAAGGCTTGGAAAGTGTTTTGAGGGGATTAGAGAGGTGAGGAAGAGGTCTTTCGGGTTAGGGGGTGATTCTACCATCGGCCCTAACTCACCCCTTTTATAAGGGGTGTTCGGGCGGTACTACCACCCAGACAAGCGGTTCTACCGCCTGTGGTCTAACGACCCAAGCGGTGCTACCGTCGGATCTGGCGGTGCTACCGTCGGTAGCACAAAAATTTTCCTTTTTTTATAATTTATTCTGAATTTGTTTTCAGAGATTTTAAGGATGGGATGATATCAAAAAGAAATCCGAAATTTCAAAAAGAAATCCGAGAGGAAGGCAAATCGACGAAAATCAAAATTTCAAGAAAATTCTGATACAATAAAGCTCATTTATTAGGACAATTTAACATGCCTAATTCTCTTCTAATAAAATCAAATTATTCCTCATTTAATGGTTTTGTAAAAATGTCCGCTAATTGATGATTTATATCAATAAATTCAAGGGTGATATTTTTACTACTAACATGATCACGTATAAAATGATGCCTAATGTCAATGTGCTTAGTTCGAGAGTGTTGAATCAGATTTTTAGTTAGATAGATAACACTCGTGTTATCACATTTTATAGGAATGTATTTAAATAAATTCCATAGTCTTCTAGCGTATTTTTCATCCAAATAACCTGTGCACAGCATGCACTTGCAGCTATGTATTCGACTTCTGCCGTAGATAGTGCAACTGAATTTTATTTCTTGGAAGTCCAAGAAACAAGTGCATGTCCTAGAAATTAACATGTTCCGGATGTACTTTTTCTATCTATTTTACATCCACCAAAATCCGCATCTGCATAAGCTTTCAAATCAAAGTTATCAGATTTTGGATACCATAATCCAAGATTCTGAGTCCCTTTAAGATATCTAAGGATTCTCTTAACGGCTTTGAAGTGAGATAGCTTAGGATTAGCTTGGAATCTTGCACATAACCCCACACTAAACATGATGTCAGGTCTGGTTGCAGTGAGATAAAGTAAGCTACCTATCATGCCCCTATATATTTTTTGATCAAAACTTTCTCCATTTTCATCTATATCTAACTTAGTGGAGGTGCTCATAGGAGTGCTAATGTCTTTTGATCGATCCATATTAAATTGTTTTAACAATTCTAATGTATACTTTGATTGATTTAGAAATATACCATCACTTAGTTGCTTAATTTGCAATCCTAAAATGAAATTTAGTTCTCCCATTAGGCTCATCTCAAATTCATCACTCATATTCTTGGCAAATGATTCACATAGTGATTTATTAGAAGAACCAAAAATAATATCATCAACATAAATTTGAACAATAAGAAAATTATTTTTAAAATATTTAATAAATAATGTAGTATCAACCTTGCCTTTAGTGAAATCATTTGAAATTAAAAAAGAACTAAACCTCTCATACCAAGCCCTAGGGGCTTGTTTTAGACCATATAGAGCCTTAGTTAGCTTAAACACATAGTTAGGAAGAAGAGAATTTTCAAATCCGGGTGGTTGTTCGACATACACTTCTTCGGAAATAAAACCATTTAAGAATGCACTTTTGATATCCATTTGAAATAATTTGAAATCATTACTACTAGCATAGGCAAGGAGCATCCTAATGGCTTCTAATCTTGCCACCGGAGTGAAGGTCTCTTCGTAATCGATACTTTCTTCTTGGTTGAAACCTTTGGCCACTAGTCTAGCCTTGTTTCTAACCACGATACCACATTCATCTTGCTTGTTTCTAAAGACCCACTTAGTACCAATAACTAAGTGGTCATTAGGTCTAGGAACAAGCTTCCATACCTCATTCCTCTCAAATTGATTCAATTCTTCTTGCATTGCGATAACCCAAGAATCATCTTTCAAGACATCATCAATGCATTTTGGTTCAACTTGAGAAAGAAAAGTGGCATGGGCACAAAAATCTTTGAAAGAAGAGCGAGTTTGAACCCCTTTCGATGCATCTCCTATAATTAACTTCTTGGGATGAGCATCTAGATACTTCCATTCCTTGGGTAAGGAAGTTTGGGAAGAAGATACATCCAAGTTGTCATTTTGAAGAGAGGGTTCATTCAAATTCAAATTATCAAAGCCAAAATCATCATCAAAATCTTTCTTCTTAAATTCAGAAATTTCATTAAAAACCACATGAATAGATTCTTCTATAACTAAGGTTCTTTTGTTGAAAACACGAAAAACCTTAGAAAAGAAAGAATAACCAAGAAATATGCCTTCATTGGATTTTGCATCGAATTTTCCTAAGGCATCCTTTTCATTTAAAATAAAGCATTTACAACCAAAAACTTTAAAATAAGAAACATTGGGTTTTTTATTATTCCATAACTCATATGGAGTTTTAGATAGGGATGGTCTCACTAGAACTCTATTCATAACATAGCAAGCCGTATTCACGGCTTCGGCCCAAAAATATTTTGGTAAATTATATTCATTTAACATGGTTCTAGCCATTTCTTACAAACTTCTATTTTTCCTTTCCACTACTCCATTTTGTTGTGGATTTCTTGGAGTAAAGAAGTTATGGTTATATCCGTTTATTTCATAAAAATTTTGGAAGTCATGATTTTGAAATTCACCTCCGTGATCACTTCGAATTGATAAAATCATAAAACCTTTTTCATTTTGAGTGAGTTTACAAAATTTAGAGAAATATTTGAAACAATCATTTTTGTGAGCCAAGAAATAGGTCCAAGTGTATCTACTATAGTCATCCACAATTACAAAGGCATATTTGCTACCTCCTAGGCTTGTTATGTCAATTGATCCAAATAAGTCCAAATGGATCAATTGCAATGGTCTAGTGGTGCTAACTTGATTTTTTGATTTGAAACTAGTTTTTATTTATTTTCCTAGTTGACATGCATCATATACCTTGTCCTTAACAAATTTCATGTTTGGGATTCCTCTTACTAACTCTCTAGATGAAATCTTAGAGATTAGTTTCATGCTTGCATGGCCTAATCTCCTATGCCAAAGCCAAGCATCATCATTCAAAATCAAAAAATACATTTCATTACTTAATTCATCAATATTTATAGTGTAGACATTGTTTTGTTTTAAAGCAATCATGGATATGTCATTGTTTAGTTTTTCAATGATGCAAACATTAGATTCATATCTAACAATATAACCTTTATCGCATAATTGACTAATGCTTAAAAGATTATATTTTAAACCATCAACTAGCAAGACATCATCAATTGAAAAACTTGATTTGTTACCTATGGTTCCTTTGCCAATGATTTTACCCTTGTTGTTGTCTCCGAAGGTGACATATCCTTCTTCTTTGCTAGTGAGCATAGAGAAATAAGATGGATCTCCGGTCATGTGCCTTGAGCATCCACTATCAAGATACCATTTCTTACTCCTAGCTTGTGAGTTTGTCTACAAAAGAGGATGGTTTTTAGGTACCCATTTGATTTTGGGTGCCTTACAAATTGATCTACTTAATTTGTAATTCAATATTGAATTGTTTATAGTTCCTTTAGGAACCCATATCAATTTTTGTGGATTAATTTTCTTGAATGGACATTTGTAAGTAATATGTCCCATTTTACCACAAAAATTACATTTCAAATGGGGTGATACATGCAATGTGGGTCCTTTAATGAAGGTGGTGGGATTTTGGTGAGATCCACTCACAAATCCTATTCCACTTCTATTTCCGACATGACCCTTGTTAGCAAGGATCATATCCAAGCCCTTGCTACCGATCTTAAACTTGTTTAGGGTCTCTTTGAGTAGCAAGTTCTCCCTTCTTATTGCTTCTAAGTGTTCACACTTAGAGCATAAGAGTAGAGAAGGAGTTTGGAGACTATTGAACTCATTTTGTAATAAAGCATGCTCTTTCTTAAGCAAATTGAACTTCTTACTAATAGTTCTACATTCATCAAATAGCTCATGAAAAGTGATAGAAAGCTCATCGAAAGATAATTCTTCATTAAATAACTCACTAACGTCTTCTCCAAGGGCCATTAGCGCGAAGTTAGCTTCATCTTTGTTGCTTGCTTCTTTGACCTCGGAGTCACTTGAATCATCCCATGTAGCCTTCAATGCTTTCTTCTTCTTGGGTTGCTTCTTCTTGGCTTGAGGGCATTCATTCTTGAAGTGTCCCGGCTTCTTGCATTCGTAGCAAATAACTTGGTCCTTTTTGTGTTCAAATTTATTCTTTGTGTCATTTTTAAATTTGTTCTTTCTTATAAATTTCTTAAACTTTCGAGTCAAAAGTGCAATGTCATTGTGACTGTCCTCATCAATTGATGTTCCTTTCAAGTGGTCTTCTTGTGTTCTAAGTGTCATATCCTTCCTGTTCTTTGGAAGGGAGTTCTTAAGCTCTTCATGAGCATGACACGTCATCTCGTAGGTCATTAGAGACTCAATAAGTTCTTTAAGCGGAAATATTTTAAGATCCTTAGCCTCTTGAATGGCCGTAACTTTTGGATCCTAACTCTTTGGAAGGGATCTTAAAATTTTAGTTACCAACTCAAAATTAGAAAAACCTTTACTAAGAGCTTTAAGTCCTTTGATGACATCCGTAAAGCGGGTGTACATGTCTCCAATGGACTCATTTGGTTTCATACAAAAAAGTTCATAAGAATGCACAAGAATGTTGATTTTGGACTCTTTCACTCGGCTAGTGCCTTCATGAGTGATTTCAAGAGTGCGCCAAATATCAAATGTTGATTCGTAAATAGAAACCCGATTAAACTCATTCTTATTAAACGCACAAAATAAGGCATTCATAGCCTTTGCATTGAGAGCAAAAATCTTCCTTTCCGACTCATTCCATTCACTCATCGGAAGAGAAGATTTTGCAAAGCCATTTTTAACAATGTTCCAAAGTTCAAAATCCATAGAAATGAGAAAAATCCTCATACGAGTCTTCCAATACGTATAATTTGATCTATTAAACATAGGCGGACGAGTAATGGAGTGACCCTCTTGCATATCGGAGCAGGACATCTCTCTTGGGTTTTAAACCAATATGAGAGTAAACCTTGCTCTGATACCAATTGTTAGGATCGAAAAGGCACTAAGAGGGGGGGGGGGTGAATTAGTGCAGCGGATTAAATTCATAATTTTGAAACCGATTTTACAAAAAGATAAGTTCATAGGAAGATTTTGATTCGATGAAAGAGAACTTATAAGAAGTTGCTTGAGTAAAGGAAATAGCAAGGAACTAAGCAATTTGCAGCTAAGTAATGAAATGATTCAGAAATGTAAACACACACATTTATGAACACAATGATGTATAGTGGTTCGGTCAAATGACCTACATCCACTCTTGAAGCCTTCACGATGAGGCTCCGTACTTCCACTAGCAAATCCTTTGAAGGGGAAGGACTAAATATCTCTTTTTACAACCCTTTACAGGAAGTTCACACTCTTACAAGATTTCTCAAGAAGAAGGAGGTGAACACTTAGTAAGAGATAAGACTTTTCAAGACTATTCAAAGACTTTAACTCAAGATTCTAACTCTCAAAAGGGTACCCTTTCATGTGAGAAAGGGGGGAGGGTATTTATGGGCTCAAAGATGTTCAAATTTGGGCTCCAAATTTGAACACAATTTGAGTTTCTCGGTTTCAGCCTGTCAGAGGCGGTGCCACCGCCTGTGTCAGTCTGGCAGACTGACACAGCAGGGGCGGTGCCACCGCCCCAGCCAGGCGGTGCTACCACCCCAGTCTAGCGACAGGGGTGGTGCTACCGCCGGCGATAAAGGTGCTATCGGCCGGCGGTGCTCACGGCCCGACCAGGGGTGCTACGGCCTGACCAGCGGTGCTACCGCCCCAGCCAGGCGGTGCCACCGCTTGAGGCTGGGCAGTTCAACCGCCTGGCCCATTTAGCAAAGGCTGAATGGGCCCTGTTTAAGGCCCAATTTGGCCCAATAGGAGCCTAGTTGGCCCCTACTAAATTTAGATAGGATTATTTCTAAATCCTTGCTCTAATCACGTGCAAACTATGAAATTAAAACATAATTCTAAGTGATTTAACCCGACATTCTTCAAGTCAACTTCCGACAAGCTTTACGGTGAGATTTCAGCGGACTTCCGACACTTTTCTCAGATTTCTTCCAGCAGACTCCCAGCATACTCCCGGATTGTATGGCGAGCTCAACAAGTCTTCGGCTAGCTTTCGAATCTTCTTGGTAAGTTCCACGAACCTTCGACGATCTTTGCGACGAACTTCCGAAAACTTCGACAAGTCCCTGATTCGATCTTGAATGGTTCCGGCAATACTTTCGACGATTTCTCGGACTTCCGATAAACCCTTGAACACCCGACGGATTTGACCTCGGTAAATCACTTTATGTTTTCATCCCATCGTATTTATTCCTGCACACTTATCTCAACAAAATCGATTAGAACAAATATTTCATCAATTGACTTCATCATCAAAATCCGAGATTCAACCGAGACATTTTTCACATGATACTTAGAGCAGATGATCCTCTATTGATACTTAATTACCCTTGTAAGGTTGGCTACCACTCTCGATGATCGACTATACTAGATCTGGAACTTCTAGATCTATAAGTCAGGTATCAAAGAGTGGAGTACTCATATAGAATATCCTTGGTGTCTCAAATCTAAGAACTAGATACACAATTGAGACTATGGAACTGCTGTTTGATGATGAGGTATCATAACTATTCAACATTCTATGAGCGGATTATTTAGTGAACTCATTCTCCAATGAGCACCTGCATTGTATCCCTAGTATCTCCACACATGCAACTATAAGATCAACTGCCTCCATCATATGGATGAGTATATAGTACATCGGTCTATCTGATTATCTTGATGTTCCTCTCGAGTAACATATGATTGTGAATATTTAGAATCTATATTTACAAGTGAATTAGTGTTATTAACATGATCTTATTATAATTTAATTCTCATTGCACAGATCCATGGATATCATAATATATCAATCAAGCAATATAAAGTGAGAAAATATTATAATAATAATAACCAAAAAGACTATGCAGTATGTCGCACGTGTCATCACTTACATGATTGACTTACAGAGCACCTATAACTAGTAAATACTAGAGTCAGCCGGCCTTTCCAACTATGGTACCACTTATGCTGGTGGTAGTACCACCTAGGGTGACAATAGTACCGCCTAAAATTCAAACTTTATGATGGTGGTATCATCAGAGTCCAAAATTGTGGCATCAATAATTACGATGGTGGTACTACATAGTGTTGGCATTAGTACTATCTATATCCCAAAATTATAAGATTTTAAATTTTTGGTTCTATCCTTGAAGCTTTTTGAAAATTATAAATACTCCACTTAGGCTTGATTAATGGAGTATCCATTCTTGAGTTTGCGAAGTATTATAGCTTTCTCTTTGAGCATTGTTTCTCTTTCTCCCTCTTGAGTTTAGTTGTGATACTAAATTATAAGAGATAAAAGATCTCTTATAAAAGAGTTAGTGTAAAGGTCCTCTTCTAAGCTTATAAAATTGAGAAAAGTTATAACAATAGTAATTAATCTTTGTCAATTAGAAAAAAATTGTTAGTGAAAGGTGATGACTTTGACAAAAGATGAATCAAGAGTGGACATTAGTTGAGAAGACCGAACAACTATAAATCAATTTTTATTTCTTCTATTTCTTATGACTTTTGTTTATGATTGCTTACTTATTATTCACTTTATTCATAACCCTTACTCATACTCAATATTTAGTTAATCATGTTTTTGATATGAATTTTATGATCAAGATTTAAAGTCGATAAAAATTTACTATATCATTAATTCACTCCCAACCCATCTTAGTGCTATTAAGATCCTAACAAGAGCATCTTGGTTAAATCAAGAGCTCTAATACCAAATTTGATGTATGATAAGAGTGGTTATGTTTTTTTTGTCCACCTTAGCTAAACAAAAATGGATAAGAATCAGGATGAAATTGTTAGGATCAGTTTGGCACTAAGAGGGGGTGAATTAGTGCAACAGTAAAGATAAATATTACATCAAATTCGATGATTTCGAAAGACTTCATACAATGAAAATCAATTTAGATTACAAGTGTATCGGAAACATATTTAACTCAAAAGAGATAGTAAGAAAGTGATAAGGAAGTGGAGCAAGTAAAATAATAGGTTTGTAGCTAAATAAATAGCAAGGAATAAATGCAAACTAGATTTTTATAATGGTTCGGTCATCCGACCTACGTCCATTCCCGATTCCTTTTCATTCGAGGCCACCGGCTTGCACGAATGATCTTTTTTCCAATGGGCAAAGATAAACACCCTTACAGTACTTTTTCCTTTTAATAGGCTCAGGAGAGAAACCTTTTATAAGTACTCACACACTCCTCTCTTTAAGCTGAATTCAAACTAAAGACTAGAGAAGAGAAAGGATTTCAACAACATTTTCCTACTTTTAGGTTCAATATGCTCGTATCTTCTAACCAGGGATGAGAGAGGTATTTATAGGCTCCAAATGAATACAAACTTGGAACTAAAAATAATCTCATCCTAAGTCTTCCGGGTACTGGCAGTACCACCGTCTAGGCTTTCTGCCACTGGGCAGTACCACCACCTAGACTAACGGTACCATCACCTGATAAGCCTGACACTGGATGGTACCACTGCCTAATCTAACGATACCATCGCCCAGGCAGAGTCTCGGCTACTGGACCTCAGTGGTACGACCTCCCAGACCATCTAGTAGTGCCACAGCCAGATAGGGATCAGTAATACTGTTTAGGCCTTGACTCCGGTCTAAACCTATCCAAATATGGGCCCAATTGGCCCTAACTGAGTTAGTCCAATTCCAACCCAATTAGACCTAATCCTACTTCGATCTAGATAATTTATTATAAAGCTTAATCGAATTTGCTGCCCGATAAGTCATTGGTCCATTGGCACATCATCCTCTCTTACGGCCTATTACCGAATCGGCAATTGTCCTCTGCAACTATGATCTCCTTGGCTCAACTTTGCTCTTCTTGGCCCGATGCCCAAATCCTTTGTCTGAAGTCTTTTGTCGATACGTCGATTGATCCTTCACTCAACGTCTAATCTTCTGACATGTTTTTCTCCGGCCTAACATCGATTCTTCCTACTTCAATTATCTAATCCTAATCGAAAGTAGACTTGCATGACTCAAAACGTAGTTAGATCACAAAACACAATCAATTGGTTTTATCATCAAAATCCGAGATTCAATAATATCTTCCTTTTTGATTATGACAACCAATTGATGATGAAGTTAACTGTAACTCCTGGAGTTTAAATAAACTCCCCATATCAATAAGTAATATTGATAGAACCCTTGGATTTCAAAGAATTCAAGCAACATGTCATCAAAAACATTCATGCAAAATAATAATTTCAATTTCAACATTCATGTATGAAATCATCAATATACTTCATCAATAAACTTCTCCCCCTGTCATCAACAAAAAGGAGAAGTTGCATCTAGCTAGTGTTTAAGATATGCAAGTGTTACAACATCAAACTAGCAATCACTTTACAGTATACAAGCATAGCAAGTTTTAATGATGTGTAAGATTGTAATTTTGCTTCTTAAGATAGCACTTGCTTCTCTTTGCGATATTCATGCTAGCAAATTTTGGTTTCTTCCTTTTAGAGAAGTGCAAGCAAGTTTTACTTTTGCAAGCTAGCAATTTTTACTTTCTTGAGTTGTGTAGGCTAGCAAACTTTGCGATACACTAGCTAGCAATTTTTCTTTCTCTTGTGATGCATAAGTTAGCAAGCTATCTCCCCCTTTCTCTTTGTCAAAAAAAAAGGAAGAATACAAAGTTATAAATATTTTTCCTTTACATCAATATTTCAATCATCAAGTCATATATACAAAGGAGTATTGAAGCATAGAAGAAAAATCAATTTAAGCATACAATATTTCAATCATCAAAGTCAAGTCATGAATACCAAATGCTAACATATTTTCTTTCCCCTTTTTATCATTAAATGAAAAAATAAAAGGAGAGGGGAAGAATTCAAGGGTAGAAATATTTCTATCATATACATGAATGAAAAATCAAGTCATGAATCCAAAAGTCATAAATTCAAAAGTCCATGAATCATTTTGATAAGTCTCCTTTTAGCAAATAACAAGAAGAAGTCTTAGGAGATCAAAGATAAAAAAGAATCGTAAGAGAAAAGTTCTCAATTCAAGCATAAGACATCTAAAGTCATCAAGATCATGATATAGATAAAATTTCTCTTAGAAAGATCTTGATTCATAAGAAGAATCTCAAGTGTCAAATACAAAAAGTCAAGATCATGATTATGATGAAGTTCATTCAAGTTCGAATTATCGAAATCATTTTCATAGTTCAAGAGATTCGCTAAACATAATATACATGGATTCATCATTTGTCTTTTTATCAAAAAATCGAAAACTTTAGAGATAAACAAATTTCAAGAAACATGCATTTTCTTTTTATGATTTATTTCATATAAGCATGCCTTTGTCTTTTAATGCTAAATAGAAAGAAGCATCAACGTTCAAGACCGAAAGGTATATTTCATCATAAAGATCATTAAGGCTAAAAATATAACATGTCAATCATACGTCATCTTCAAAAATTTGATTTATCATAATAATACATTTTCCCCTCCTTTTTTGTGTTTCAATTTAAGTTGTTTATTTCATACAAGCAAATTTAAGTTTTTCATATGAAAGCCATCATCGTATGAATTCGAAATACAAGTTTCGTCATCAAGACCAAAAACACATTATTCCAAAATATAGGAGTTCAAGTCATTATTACTTCAAATACTCATGCATGATATAAAATTGTTAAGCATCATGTCAAAAACCGAAATCATCATATATATTTAATATTTTCATTATCAAGCATGATTTCATATAAGCATGCCCAATTTTTATACCAAAATTATGCATTATAAAAAGTCATACGGAAATCATCAAGATAAATATTCATAGATTTAATCTTGTTAGATGTACAAGCATTATCACAAATTATGTAATTATAATTTTAATTTTCAAAAACACTAGCATGATATATTTTTGTAAAATAATTTTTATTTCCTACAAAATAAAATAAGCAACTCATGAAAAGATCAAGCAATTTCATAATAATGTAAAAATATTTCGGGTGAGTTACTTATCTTGTTGTCGAAGGCCGTCAAAGCACAATTTACCATTTTGCCTTTGGATGCACTTGATTTTTCTTGGAGTTTTTTCATCTTTGGTGGTCTCTTCTTCTTTTCAAGTTCATTTTTGTTTTTTAATTCTTGTTTTATAAACTTTTTAAATTTTATCATCAAAAGTTCAAGGTTCTCATCATCATCACTTGAGTTATCACTCAAGTGGTATTCTTTTGTTCGAAGTGTCATTACTTTCTTGTTCTTTGGAATATGATTTTTAAGTTCGTCATGTTCCAAGAAATTCATTTCATAAGTCATTAATGACTCAATAAGTTTTTCAATAGGAAAATTATTTAAATCTTTAATCTCTTATATAGCGGTTACTTTCGGATCCACTTTTTTGGAAGGGATCTTAAAATCTTATTACCGAGATCAAAACTCAAAAAACTTTTACCAATACTTTTTAAACTATTGTTGACATCCATGAAATAGGTGTATATGTCACCAATAGTTTTGTTTGGTGCCATTCGAAAAAGCTCAAAATCATGCATTAAAAGATTTGCTTTTGAGTCTTTAACTCTACTAGTGCCTTCGTGCATGATTTCAAGTGTGTGCCAAATATCAAAAGTCATTTCGCAAGTCGAAATCTAATTAAACTTGTTTTTATCTAAAGCAAAAAATAAGACATTCATAGCCTTTGCATTTAAAGAAAATAATTTTTTTTAAATATGTCCATTCATTCCTAGGATTATAGGGTAGTTGAAATCCGTTTTTAATAATATTCCATAAATCCAAATTCAAGGAAAGCAAGAAAACTCTCATTCGAGTTTTCCAATAAGTGTAGTCCGTCCCATTGAATATGGGAGGACAAACGATAGAAAAGCCATCTTGAAATTTGAAAAGAGTCATTCCTCTTGGATGTTAATCCAAATGAAAAATATCATTCTTTGATACTAACTGTTAGGATCAGTTTGGCACTAAGAGAAGGGGGAAGGGGGGTGAATTGGTGCAGCGGTAAAGATTACATCAAATTCGGTGATTTTGAAAAACTTCATACGATGAAAATCGATTTCGATTGCAAGCGTATTAAAAATGTGTTTAACTTGAAAGTGATAGTAAGAAAGTGATGAGGAAGTGGAGCAAGTAAAGTAATAGGTTTACAACAAGAAATAAATGCAAACCAGATTTTTATAGTGGTTTGGTCATTTGACCTACGTCCACTCTTGATTCCTCTTCACTCGAGGCCACCAGCTTCCACTAACGATTTTCCTTCCAACAAGTGAAGATCAAACACCCTTACAATGCTTTCTCCTTTTGATAGGCTCAGAAGAGAAACCATTTACAAGCACTCACACACACCTCTCTTTAAGCTAAATTCAAACTAAAGACTATAGGAGAGAAAGGATTTCAACAACATTTTCCTACTTTTAGGTTCAATGTGCTTGTATCTTCTAACCAGGGATGAGAGAGATATTTATAGGCTCCAAATGAATTTAAACTTGGAGCAAAAAATAATCCCATCTCGGGTCTTCCACATACTGACGGTACCACCGCAAGTGTTGGGCGATACCACCGCCCAAGCTTTCTGCCACTCGGTGGTACCACTGCCCAGACTAGCGGTCCATCGCTTAGCAAGCCTGACACTGGGTGGTACCACCACCCAGTCTGGCGATACCATCGCTTAGGTAGAGTCTCGACTATTGGACCTAGGCGGTACCATCGCCCAGACCACTCGAGAGACTAAACCCTGTGTGGTTCCACCGTCCTAGTCTGGTGGTGCTACCACTAGATAGAGTTCAACAACATTGTTTGGGCCTTGAGTCTAGCCCAAACCTATCTGGGTACAGACCTAATTGCCCTCTAATTAAGTTGGCTCAATTCAAACCCAATTAGACCTAATCCTACTTTGATCTAGACAATTTATTACAAAGCTTAATCGAATTTATTGTCCGATACGTCATTGGTGTTAGGATTAGTTTAGCACTAAGAGGGGGGGTGAATTAGTGTAGTGGTAAGATTACGACAAATTCGATGATTTAAATAATTTCAGAAAATCCCATTTCATATGAAAAGAATCGTTTCGATTAAATCTAGAATGGAATGATGCTTTAAACTTAAAGCTGATTGTAAGAAGGAGTAGAGGAAGTAAGATGGTTTACAGAAATATAAATTACAATAAGTAAAGGTAAACCCAATTTTATAGTGGTTCGGTTATCCAATCTATATCCACTCCTGATTCTTCTTCACTTGAGACCATCGGCTTTCCACTAGTTGTCTTCCTTTCAATGGGCGAAGGCAAACTCCCTTACAACGCTCTCTCCTTTTGACGGGCTTAGGAGGTAACTCTTACAAGCACTCACTCCTCTCTTTAGGCTAAAAACTTTCTAAGACTAGAGGAGGGATGTTTTGGAATGATTTTTTTAGTGTTTTGCTTCTTTTAAAGATTGTTTGCTTATGTATTCAACCTAGGAATGAGAGGGATATTTATAGGCTCAAATTTGATTCAAACTTGGAGTCAAAAATCTTTCCATCCTAGGTTATCTAGGTTCTAGCGATACCACAATCAGTGCTAGGCGGTACCATCGCCTGGGACACTACCACTGTCAGAGTACTGGGTGGTACCATCACCCAAGTGTAGGGAAATCCTTCAGGGGAGCGACATCACATATGCAGCGGAAGAACAAACAACAAAACTTTAGATTTCCCGTAGAAAGTTTCCGTCGGTCGTGCGAAGATCAGTGCATCAAAAATAAATCCGCAAAACTGCACGTGTAAAAGAAGATACCTAGGGAGATCATATATCCCTGAATTCCTACAGATCTATGGGAGAGGATGAAGGAGGTCAAGCGTCCTCTTTAGCGATATCCACACGGTAGGGATTGCGACGATGCACCTCTCTCTTTGGGGAGAGGAGAACAGGAGGTGGCTACCAAAAGAAAATCCAAAGCCTATATAGCTTTGGTTCCCTCCTATTTATAGAGGCCCCTTGAAAACTCTAATGGATCTTTTTGCCCTATTGGGTAGTGGATTTCCATCTAATCACCCAAGCCTCTTGGATTAGTGGGTTTCTACCCAATAATCTCTTATTAGCAATTATTGGATCTCATCCATCTCAGAATCTAATAATTCAGGGGCTTAATGGATATCCAATAAGATAGGGGGTTCGGGGAATATCTCATATCCGAACCTCTACTCGTCGCAACACCTACCATATGTGTGTGACCCTCTAGGCCCAATATCAAGCTGGCCATAAGTCATACTTGTCAGAACTTCTTCTGACTTAGTGAATTATTATCTCTATAATAACTCATCCAACTCATCGATTGCAGACGTACCAGGCCACTACGTCGCAACCCCTAGATGATACAGGGGAATCCAATCCTTTGGACATATCTGTCCTCAGTTACCATGTATTTATAGTCCCTCATCTATCTAATATCCCAAAGACTCTATACCGGGCATGGTGCTGTCAGACCTATATGGTCTCTCCTGGAGTCTTGCTCTTGTTGGATTCTCCCGGAGAACTCTTTTTCTCTCAATCCAAATAACCTTGGCCAAGGATTTGTTCGAGCAAGAACACATGGGATATTCCTCTCATGATACTGAGAGCGGATGATCCTCTATTGACACTCAATAGCCCTCGTAAGGTTGGCTACCACTCCCAATGACCGACTATACTAGATCTAAAACTTTTCAAACCTATAAGTCTGGTATTAAAGAGTGGAGTACTCATACAGGACATCCTTAGTGTCTCAAGTCTAAGGACCAGATACACTACTAGGACTACAGAATCGCTGTCTGACGTGAGGTATCAATAACCATCTAGTATTTCACAGGCGGATCAATCAGTGAACTCATTCTCCAATGAGCACCTGCACTGTACCCTTAGTGTCCCCATACGAGTAGCTATGAGACCAGCTACCTCCATCATATGAATGGGTATATAGCACACCAGTCTTTCCGGTTATCTCGATGTCTTTCTCGAGTAACCTATGACCAGGTTAATTTAGGGTATATGTTTAAAGGTGAATCGGTCTCATTATCGTGATCTCATCATGATCCGATTCTCATTGCACAGATCCAGGAACATCACAATATATGCAACATGTAAGATAAAGTGATAAAATGCCTAATAATAAGTAAAGAGAAAAAGTGTATATCAAGTCACAAGTGTCATCACTCATGTGATTGGCTTGCAGGGCACATATGACTAGCAATCTCCCACTTGACCTAAAGCCAATCATCAATATGTCTAATCCCCATCAGACCTCTATGACGCTCAAAAACAATCTAAGTCAATGGCTTTGTTAGTGGATCTGCAATGTTATCTTCGGATAGAACTCTTTCCATTGCTACATCTCTTCGGGCCATGATCTATCTAATAAGTTGGAACCTCCTCAGAACACTTCTGATGAGACCCGGGTTCTCTTATTTGAGTAATCGCCCTGTAGTTGTCACAATATATGAGAATCAGCTCTTCGTTGCTCGACATAACTTCTAAATCTTTGATGAACTTCTTTATCCAGACTTTCTCCTTTGTTGCCTCTACCGCAGCAATGTATTCCGCCTCTGTGGTCGTGTCAGCAGTAGTGTCTTGCTTGAAACTCTTCCAGCATACTGCTCCTCCATTCAGGGTGAACATATACCCTGAATTAGACTTGCTATCATCGACATCGAACTGGAAGCTCAAGTCCGTGTAGCCCTCAACCCCAAGGCTACTACCTCCATATACCAGTAAAAGATCCTTAGTCCTTCTCAAGTACTTAAGGATACTTTTTACTGCTTTCTAGTGCTCCAAGCCTAGATCTGCCTGATATCTGCTCATGACACTCAGAGCATGCGCTATATCAGGCCTGGTACATAGCATAGCATACATGATAAATCCTATCGCTGATGCATATGGCATCATATCCATGTGTGCCCTTTCTTCAGGAGTCTTTGGGGATATACTCCTAGAAAGTGATATTCCATGTCTCATTAGTTTGAGACCTCTCATGAAATTTTCCATGCTAAACCTTTTAACAATGGTGTCTATGTACCTGGACTAGGACAAGCCAAGCATCCTCTTGGATCTATCTCTATAGATTCGCATCCCCAATATGCAGGATGCTTCCCCTAAGTCCTTCATGGAGAAGTGCCTAGATAACCAAGTCATTACTGTTGAGAGCATTTCTACATCATTCCCAATGATCAAGATGTCATCCACATATAATACAAAAAAGGTGATAGTGCTCCCACTTACTTTCCTGTACATACAAGGTTCATCTTCATTCTTAACGAAGTCATAAGATTTGATTGCCTCATCAAATCTTATGTTCCAACTTTGGAAAGCTTGCTTCAATCCATAAATGGACCTAAGCAACCCGCACACCTTATTTGGATTATCCCTGGACACGAATCCCTAGGCTGTATCATATACACCTCCTCCTCGAGGTTGCCATTGAGGAATGCGGTTTTGATGTCCATCTGCCAGATCTCATAATCATAGTGTGCTATAATAGCCAATAGAATTCGAATAGATTTTAGCATGGCTATAGGTGAGAAAGTTTCGTTATAGTCAATACCTTACCTTTGACGATACCCTTTAGCCACTAGCCTTGCTTTATAGGTCTCTACTTTTCCATCTACTCCAATCTTCTTTTTGAAGATCCACTTGTAGCCAATGGGTACAATACCCTTGGGTGCATTAACTAGGTTCCAAACCTTGTTGGAGTACATGGAATCCATTTTTGAATTCATGGCTTCTTGCTATTTCCCAAAGTCTATTCTCATAATAGCCTCCTCGTAGGTCTGAGGATCAATATCCTCAACATCCTTTCTTCTGATATGTCCCACATATCTCTCAGGAGGATGGGATACTCTATCGGACCTACATAAAATTAGAACTTGTGTGTTAGGTATCTGAACAAATTCTGGAATGGTACTTGAGCTAGGTTCTCCAACCTCGCTCAACTCTATCATGCTCTCACTGTCTCCACCAAGAAAGTATTCCTTCTCAAGGAACACTGCTCTCTTGGCTACAAAGACCTTTTGGTCCTTAGGATGATAAAAATAATACCCACAAGTTTTTTTGGGATATCCCACGAACTTATACCGTTCCGTCCTAGATTCCAACTTATCAGGGTTGTGTCTCTTAACGTGGGCAGGGCAGCCCCAAATCTTAACAATCTTAAGATCAAGCATCTTCCCATTCCATATCTCATATGGAGTAGATATCACTGACTTGGTTGGAATTCTGTTCAGAAGGTAAGCTGTGGTTTCTAGGGCATATCCCCAGAATGAGATGGTAGGTCGGCAAAACACATCACGGAACGCACCATGTCTAATAGTGTACGATTCCTCCTTTCTGATATACCACTAAGCTGTGGTGTATAAGGAGGTGTCCATTGGGATAAAATCCCATAGTCTCTGAGGAACTAGGTGAACTCTGTACTCAAGTACTCACCTCCTCGATCTGATCAAAGGGTTTTAATACTCTTTCCTGTTTAGTTCTCCAATTCATTTTTATATTCCCTGAATTTCTCAAAAGCTTTAGACTTGTACTTCATTAAGTATACGTGTCCGTACCTTGAGAAATCATCAGTGAAAGTAATGAAGTAGGAATAACCACTTATGGCATGAGTCAACATAGGACCACATACATCACTATGTATGAGTTCTAGTAACTCAGTGGCTCTCTCTCTAGTTCCACTAAATGGAGAGTTGGCCATCTTTCCCTGAAGGCAAGGTTCACATGTCACATATGACTCATAGTCAAATGGATCTAGATATCCATCTTTTAGCAGCTTTTGAATACTTCCCTCGTGGATGTGACCTAGCCTGCAATGCCAAAGACATGCATTGTTCACCTCTTCTCGTTTTCTCTTAGACTCACTTACACTCATGATATATGGAGCTGTATCTAGCATAAATAAACTATTATGCAATATTCCTCTCATGATGATCTGATCATCTAATATTATTGAACAACCATTATTCTCAAAAACTAATTTATATCCAATAATTGTCAAACATGAAATGAAAATAATATTTTTAATAATAGAAGGAATATAATAGCATGCATCTAATGCAATACTAGCTCCACCAAGCATATGTAAGGTGACCTTGCCAACAGCCAATGTAGCAACCTTTGCTCCATTGCCCATCCTAAGGTCCATCTCGCCTCTGTTTAATCTCCTAGGTCCTACCAGAACCTGCAACGACTTACAGATATAATAAGCACTCCCAGTATCCGATACCTATGTGTTATCATAAGATTTTGACAAATGGAGATTGATCATGAATATACCTAAAGCTTCTCCAAGCTTCTGTTTCACCCTTTCTGCAAGGTACTCTTTGTAGTTCCTCTTCCAGTGCCCATCTTTGCCGTAGCGGAAGCACTAGCCTTTGTCCTTTGTTGGGTCTTTCTTGGCAACCTTTGCCTTACCCATTTTGCCCTTGCCCTTGCCCTTCTTAAGGGTCTTCGTAGCCTTCCTTTTCTTTCTGGTCTCACTAGTGTAAAGAATCGATTTCTCTTTCTTGATGGTGCTCTCTGCTTCTCTCAACATATTGAGGAGCTCTGGAAGGGTCACCTCAAGTTTGTTCATATTAAAATTTATTATAAACTAAGAAAAGGAATCTGGTAGGGACTTAAGCACAAGATCTACACACAGGCTATCCTCTAGGACCATTCCTAGACCTATGAGTTTCTCGATCCACTCAATCATCTTAAGGACATGGTTCTGAACCGGTGTCCCTTTAGTAATCCTGGCACGGAAAAGACTCTTTGATATCTCATATCGCTAAGTTCTTCCCTGTTCCTCAAACAGTTTGTGGAGATACAAGAGTATGGAATTAGCATCCATATTTTCATGCTGTCTCTGTAACTCAGTAGTCATAGAGGCCAACATATAACACTGAGCAAGAGTGGAATCATCTAAGTACTTCACATAACGAGCAATCTCATCCTCGCTTGCCCCTTCGTCGGGCGTAGGGATCACTGTATCAAGGACATAAGTGATTTTCTCTACCATAAGAACGATTCTCAGATTGTGAAGCCAATCTATATAATTTAGACCAGTGAGGTGGTTAGCATCAAGTATGCCACGTAAAGGATTTGAAAGTGACATTTTTCTGAAATAAAAGATGTAGCAGAAATAAATAACATACATGTTGAATCTCAAATTTTGATGATGAAACTAATTGATTATGATTTATTGTTTAACTGCATTTTGAGTTACGTAGGTCTACTATCGATCAGGATTAGACAGTTGACACTGGAGGAATTGACGTTGTGCCGAAGGTGATCACGTCAGGATATTGGATGTCGAATCGGAGGTTCGGTCGACAATCGGCAGCAGGCTTCGTACGTCGGGCATCGGGCCAAGATGCATGTTCCGCCAAGGATATAGGGGTTGCGGAGGTCATCCGCCGATTAGGCAACAGACCGTAAAAGAGGACGATGTACCGAAGGATCGGACGAAGCATCGACCAATGACGTGCCGGGCAACTGAATGTCAATTCGTGTTGTAATAACTGTCTAGATCGAAGTAGAGTGTTTGTTTATTTATGTGCAGGATTAACTACGATGAAGATAAAGATGTAAAGTAAAACAAAATGTCGGAAGATAAGTGGGATGGATCATTGGGAGTTCGAGAGTTCGATGGAAGTCCGAAGATTCATTGGGAGTAGTTGCCGGAACCGACCGAGAACGAGTAGGGAGCTTGCTGAAGGATTTTCGGAAGTTCGCCGAAAGGTTCATCGGAAGTTTGCGGAGCTTGACAAGAAAGATCGGAGCTTGCCAAAGAAGCTTGATAGAACTCGCCAAGATCATCATGAAGTCCGGGAGCTTGCCGGGAGTCCACATAATGGTTTTCGAGGGTTCGTCTGAAGACCGCCGGAAGTTCGCCGAAAGCTCACCGAAAGAAGCCTTATCTTATGGACTTTGAAATAGCTTAAAAAATATCTTTAAAATTTGTAGTTAGCATATAATTTAGTTTAGGATTAGGTGTTAATCCTATAAACCAAATTTGAGCCAATTCGGACTTCGTTTGGACCAGTTTCGACCGAGTTTTCGGCCGAAACCACTGTGCTGAAAAAAATGACCTGGGCGGTAGCACCGTTCCAGGCTGGGCGGTGGCACCACCCAGAGGCCAAGACCTGGGCGGTGGAATCGCCCCAGGCAAGCGGCAGCACCGCCCAGCACCTGTTGTGTCAGTCTGCCAGACTGATAAGCGATAGCACTGCCCGACACCGGGAAACTCAAAAAAATTCAAATTTGGAGCCCAAATTTGAATCACTTTGAGGCCTATAAATACCCCTCACATTCTTGGATGAAAGGTGTCTAGAACTAAAAAAAAGAAGGGGAAAACTCTTTTAAAAGTGTGTCAAATCTTCCCTCTAAGTCTTAAGAGTGTTCTAGTCCAAGAGATGGGTAAGAGTGCTTTGTAAGGGTTATCTCCTAAGCCCATCAAAAGGAGAGGTGCTGTGAGGGAGTTCATCCTCGCCCGTTGGAAGGAGGATAGCTAGTGGAAAGCCGATGGCCTCAAGCAAGAGGAATCAGGAGTGGACGTAGGCCGGATGACCGAACCACTATAAAAATCTGGTTTGCATTTACGTTCTTGCTATTTACTTTGCTGCAAACCCTCTTCATTTGCTGCCTTATTTACTCAACTTCCTCTTCATCTTCTTACATATATTTTAAAGTTAAAATGCAATCTTTCCGGGTTCAAACGAAACGTTGCATTCATTCGTATGAAGTTTCCGAACTTGTTTTAATTGCTGAAAAATTTATCGTTCCTTACCGCTGCACTAATTCACCCCCCCCCTCTTAGTGCCGCTCGATCCCTAACAATTGGTATCAGAGCCACGTTCTTTCTCTTTCGGATTTACACCCGTGAGAAATGGCTCTAAATAGTTTTCAAGAGGGCTTTTCGGTTTTTCGTCCACCATTCTTTAACAGTTCAGACTACACATATTGAAAAACTCGAATGAGAGTTTTCATACTTCAATGGATTTGGATTTGTGGAACATCATTGAAAATGGCTTTCAACCTTCCTCTAAACCGATGAACGAATGGTCGGATTTGGAGAAAATGTCATTTTCTTTAAACGCAAAGGCTATGAATGCCTTATTTTGCGCTTTAGATAAGAACGAGTTCAATTGGATTTTAATGTGTAAAATGGCTTTCGATATTTAGCGAACACTTGAAATCACGCACGAGGGAACTAGTAGAGTTAAAGACTCGAAAGTAAACATCTTATTGTATGATTTTGAGCTCTTCCGAATGACACCAAGCGAAACTATCGGCGATATGTACACCCGCTTCACGGATGTCGTCAATAGCTTGAAAAGTCTTGGTAAATGTTTTTCAAACTTTAAACTCACTAACAAGATTTTAAGATCCCTCCCAAAGAGTTGGGATTCAAAAGTAACCGCAATACAAGAGACTAAAAATTTAAATGATTTTTCATCGGAAGAACTAATCGGTTCACTAATGACATATGAAATGAGTTTCTTCGAACATTTGGAACATGATGAACATATGAACCATCTTCTAAAGAACAAGAAGGATTTGGAACATCGGACAAATGAATGCCACTTGAGTGATGACTCAAGTGATGAGGACAATGAGGACATTGAACACATAACAATGAATGTTAACAAGTTCATTAAATAAAAATTAAAAAGCACAAATGAACTTGAATGGAGAAAGAGGCCAAAGAAGAAGAAGAAGACTTGCAAAGAAGAATCAAGTAAAGAAGAGGCGAAATGTGCTTTGACGGTTTTCGATAATGAGGTAAGAAACTCACCCAAGTTGTTCTTACCTTACTTTGAAATTACATGATCCTTTCATGAGTTGCTTGAAATAGTTGGTAGGATTTTTTATGCTTTTTCCTTTCTAGTAATTTTTTAAAAATTAAAAATATGAATGATGCATGATTTGTGATAATGCTTAGGATTAATTCATGCATGTGTATCTTGATGTTTTATATTGCTTTTCGTTTCTAAACATGATGCTTGATGATTTTGTAACGTGCATTAGTTTTTGAAGTAATGTTGATTTGACCCTATGTTGTGGATTAACGTATTTTTTGGTCTAATTGTTTTCATGTCAAATTAAGATAACATTTTGAGATGATAAAATTTCATGTATACTTTCCATATCGGTTTTCAATCTTAAACATGATACATATCTATGTATGAATTTCTTGAAAATCTTTTGATGATAGATGTATATATCTTGATTATAATTTGAAAACTTCTATCTTGGCTTAATGGTTTTTAACCCTTTTTATGATGAAATTTTTGTTGATATATGTCTTCATGAAATCAATTATAAAGACCCAACCCACAAATTTTTAAAATGAAAGAAATGTGGCTTTGATGTTGCCTTGTGTTGTATTTGAACTTAATGGGTTTCATGACGAAAATTATTTTTCAGATTTATAAAATAATGCATGATTTTACCAAAAATTTGAGCATCGATCATCTTGTTATAACTAATGTAAGAAAGAATTAAAATGATGTTGATGATATTTTTATTTTTGAATATGATGCATGACATTTTCATATGAAAATTTTGAACATTCTTATGAAAAATCAAATCACTTAAATTGAAACTCATAAAGATGAGAAAATGCACTATCATGATATTTGATGCATTTGATCTTGATGGGTTTAATGACAAACTTGTATTTTGAATTTATACAATGATGGGTTCCATATAAATATTTGAACATACATTATGAAATCATCATTGAAATGAAAATATTAAAAGTTTGTTATTATGCTTAATGACTTTGTGATATCATATTTTGATGACAAACTCATGCTTTGGTCTTAAATTTGATAATCATCATTTGAAATATGAGCACACTTGTTTGAAACAAAATGAAACATATTATCATGATAAATTGAATATCATAATGTGTTATATTTTTATCTTGATGAATTTTATGATGAAGTTTCTCTTTCAATGTTGAATGTTGATATTTCTATTTTATTTGACATCAAAAAACAAATGCATGCTCATATGAAATAAATCATACAATGGAAATGCATGTTTCTTGAAATCTTTCGATTTTTCAAATAAAAGACAAGTGATAAATTCATTTATGATATTTTGTAAATCACTTGACTTATGAATGAGATTTTGATGATACGGTAATGACTTTATTCATGTTATGAATGTTAAAAATGATAATTTGATTAGGAGTTTCGAATTGACAAAATGAGTTTGAATAATTTTATGACTCCTCTATTGATCTCTTGAAATTATGACCTTGAATTCTTGACTTGAGATATTTTTGGGAATCAAAATATTCTCCTCTATGATTACTTCTTTTTATCATTTACCAAAGAGGAAAACAATTCAAGTTTATGTCATTTGTGAATCTCACAAACTATGTTAATGATTTTGATGATTCGAACTTGAATGAGCTTTATCACAATCCAAGTCTTGATATTTTGATATTTGATACTTGGAATTCTTATGCATGAATCAAGTCACTCTTTGTGCTATATCTTTTCAAATAAATCATGAGCCTTGATGCCATATATTTCATGATATAGAAATGACAAGATTTCTTTGCCTTGTGTGGTAAATTGAATATTTGACATAAATGAAATTTGCTTTATGATGAATCATGAATGATGTCTTTTGGTGTTGATCCTTATTGATATTTCATATTGATATCTTTCATGAATTCTTTGCATCTATGTTTTGTATGCATCATAAAAAAAAAATTGAAATATTGTTTGATGCAAAATTATTTCATTGAAATATTATTCATCCCTTCTTTTCGATAGTGACAAAGGGGGGAGTTAGCTTGCTAGCTTATGTATCACAAGTGAAAGTGACAAACATAGCTAGTTAGAACTTGCAAAAGGCAAAACTTGCACTTCTCAAAATGAGAAGAAAAGAATTACAAAGTTGCATTATTTTTAAACTCATGAGCTTGTATGTTTAAAATGTTATAAATTTTACAAAAATTACTAGCTCATTGTAAACAAAAAGTTGATGGCTTGCAAAAGGGAAACTTAGTTGCAAAAGAGAAAAATTGAAAGGAAGCTAGTTTGCGTATCGCAAAGTATGCTAGCTTATCATTATTGTTTGCTTGCTTGTTATAAATTTTCCTCATACCATGATTTGTTTATGACTCCCTTGAATTCATGACTTGATATGTTAAAAATTCATGATGGAAATTTGTTATTTTGTCATGATGGAAGCATTCATGTAAAGGGAAAAGAATTGTATCTTCCCTTCTTTTTGACAAAATCAAAGGGGGAGAAGATTTATTGCTAGCTTACATGATTAATTTGCTAGCTCATTCAAGAGGAAGAAAATTGCTAGCTTGTGCATCAAAAGAGAAAATTTTGCTAGCTTGAATATTGAGAAGCAAAAAATTGCTATCTCAAGAGAGGCAAAAATCTTGCTCAATTTCACTTCTTCAAAATTGCTTGCATTTTTGTTACAAATTATTGTTGAATCTCATGCAAGATTATTTGAAGTATTTGATCCTCCCTTTCTTTTTGATGCTAACAAAGGAGGAGAAAGTTTTTAGCTCAAACATTGCAAAAATTTGCCATCTTGATTCCTATTTTGTAACTTCATGAGAAGCTAAGAATTGTTATATCAAAGGATGCAAATATTGCTATCATGAGAAACAAGATGCAAACTTGCACATCTCAAGAAGCAAGTAAAAAAAATTGCCATCATTGCCCATCCTTAAAAACTTGCTATGATTGAATGGTATGATTGAATGTTGTAATGCAAAGCTATGCTTAAATATTGTATGATATATATCTAGATTGATAGCTAGTATGTTATAAAATTTACATATCTTTTAAACTAGCTATGATGCAACTTCTCCTTTTTGTTGATGACATAGGGGGAGAAGTAGATTGATGACTTCATGCATTGTATTGAATATTTTATATATTGCATAATGGTTTAAATGTATTCTCATAACATTGTGATGAATGTTGCTTGGATTTGGGATAATCCAAGTGTTCTATCAATGGCATATTGATAGGGGGAGTTTAGTTAAACTCCGGAGAGTTATGGTTAACTCCGTTAGTCATCAATTAGTTATCATCAAAAAGGGGGAGATTGTTGAATCTCGGATTTTGATGATGAAACTAATTAATTGTGATTTATTGTTTAACTGCATTTTGAGTTACGCAGGTCTACTATCGATCAGGATTAGACAGTTGACGCTGGAGGAATTGACGTTGTGTCGAAGGTGATCACGTGAGGATATTGGATGTCGAATCGAAGGTTCGGTCGACAATCGGCAGAAGGCTTCGTACGTCGGGCATCGGGCCAAGATGCATGTTCCGCCAAGGATATTGGGGTTGCAGAGGTCATCCGCCGATTGGGCAACGGACCGCAAAAGAGGATGATGTACCGAAGGATCGGACGAAGTGCCGACCAATGACGTGCCAGGCAACTGAATGTCAATTCATGTTGTAATAACTATCTAGATCGAAGTAGAGTGTTTGTTTATTTGTGTGTAGGATTAACTATGATGAAGATAAAGATGTAAAGTAAAACAAAGTGCCGGAAGATAAGTGGGATGGATCATTGAGAGTTTGATGGAAGTCCGAAGATTCGTTGGGAGTAGTTGCCGGAACCAACCGAGAACGAGTAGGGAGCTTGCTGAAGGATTTTCGGAAGTTCGCCGAAAGGTTCGTCGGAAGTTCGCGGAGCTTGACAAGAAAGATCGGAGCTTGCCAACGAAGCTTGATAGAACTTGCCAAGATCATCATGAAGTCCGGGAGCTTGCCGGGAGTCCACAGAATGGTTTCCGAGGGTTCATCGGAAGACCGCCGGAAGTTCACCGAAAGCTCACCGAAAGAGGCCTTATCTTATAGACTTTGAAATAGCTTAAAATATATTTTTAAAATTTGTAGTTAGCACATAATTTGGTTTAGGATTAGGTGTTAATCCTATAAACCAAATTTGAGCCAATTCGGACTTCGTTTGGACTAGTTTCGACCGAGTTTTCGGCCGAAACCACTGTGCTGAAAAAAATGACCTGGGCGGTAGCACCGCCCCAGGCTGGGCGGTGGCACCACCCAGAGGCCAAGACCTGGGTGGTGGAACCACCCCAGGCAGGCGGTAGCACCGCCTAGGACCTGCTGTGTCAGTTTGCCAGACTGACAAGCGATAGCACCGCCCGACACCGAGAAACTCAAAAAAATTCAAATTTGGAGCCCAAATTTGAATCACTTTGAGGCCTATAAATACCCCTCATATTCTTGGATGAAATGTGTCTAGAACTAAAAAAAAGAAGGGGAAAACTCTCTTGAAAGTGTGTCAAATCTTCCCTCTAAGTCTTAAGAGTGTTCTAGTCCAAGAGAGGGGTAAGAGTGCTTTGTAAGGGTTATCTCCTAAGCCCATCAAAAGGAGAGGTGCTGTGAGGGAGTTCATCCTCGCCCGTTGGAAGGAGGATAGCTAGTGGAAAGCCGATGGCCTCAAGCAAGAGGAATCAGGAGTGGACGTAGGTCGGATGACCGAACCACTATAAAAATCTGGTTTGCATTTACGTTCTTGCTATTTACTTTGCTGCAAACCCTCTTCATTTGCTGCCTTATTTACTCAACTTCCTCTTCATCTTCTTACATATATTTTAAAGTTAAAATGCAATCTTTCCGGGTTCAAACGAAACGTTGCATTCATTCGTATGAAGTTTCCAAACTTGTTTTAATTGCTGAAAAATTTATCGTTCCTTACCGCTGCACTAATTCAGCCCCCCTCTTAGTGCCGCTCGATCCCTAACAATATAGACGTTGCAGAAATTTAAATAATTAAGATAAGGACTTCTATCTTAATATATTCCCACTAATTTTTCGTGAGAAACACAACATCCTCCGGTATGTGAATCGGAGACCCCCGGTGGATCTCTAGTGGGGATCAGGATCCAATCGGTATCTTAACATAACCTCGAGGGACTCGAGCAATCATGTTAAGCCCGTAAAGGTAGGCAACTCTTGCCAATCACAACTCCTTGTGATTTCCGTCTTGTTCGGTCTTCGAACCACCATGGCCTCGAGAGATTCGACCAACCATGATATTCGGTCAAGTCATCACCATCGTTACTAGATGAGTCTGATTCAGTGATATACTCTCGAGGGACTCGACCAAGCATACCATGTCCTCAGGTCACCAATCACATCTCTATATCGTAGATAAGATAGCGAGACGCGATATAGGTGAGTCTCGAGGGACTCGACCAACTTAACCTACACCGGGAATCGGTTCCTAGCTATAACGATGGAAGGCCACATGGGTCAATGTAATTGTCTCATGTTTACTGACTTAATATTATTAATGGAGAGGATTTTTGATTTGGTCTCCTAACATAATGTGTCACACACATATGTATTATATCTATATCGCATGCAAATATGTATATATATATATATAGTAGGTGTATATCTAATCACACATCACATGAGCAATCACACTAGATGATCATGGACCACATCCTAATTTGATCAGGCCCGAGCCAGTGGGCCCAATCACTCACATCAAGATCTATGTGTATGTCGGCGCATCTCTATGCCCTATGATCGTCTATCTCGCTTCGTCAGATCCGTCAGCATCTCAATGCATCTCCATGCGTCGGATCATCCATCTCAGCCTCATGAGTCATGCTACCGCTGTACCTCCTCATGTAATTACAACATAATTATAGGCACGTAGGCCCGACAATAAATAAGAAAAAAATAAAGGCTCGTAGGCCCCAATAATAATAATCACATGTACACACATCACATGTACACACATGTACACACATCTATCCATATTATACATCATATGTATATGTTATTTTATAAGATTACTAGATAAAAAATTAGTTAATTAAACTATTTAATTAACATATTTAATTTTTTTGAAATCAGGGACAGAGGGAATTTTCTGAATTCCTAGGTGTATTTTGGTAATTTTGTCAAAGGGATAGAATTTAGAATTTTTGAAATCCTGAGGGGTATTTTAGTAATTCTATCAAAAGGGACAGAATCTGAAATTTCTGAAATTCCGAGGGGCAAAACCATCTTTTGTCCTAAAACCCTAATCCCTCACCCTTACTACGCTTGTGTTCGCCGCCACCCAGCTGGCGACGCCCCTTGCGCATGGGAAGGGCGGTGCCACCACCGCTGCCCTGCGGGCGCGAGCACCCAACGCCAGCGCCTCTACGGCGCTGGCCCGCGAGCACGGGCGCCCAGTGCTGGCGCCTCTGTGGTGCTGTCCCGGCGCAGTGCTCGCAGGTGCTGCCCTACAACAGCCCACCGGCTGGCGGTTGCTGCCTGTGTAGGCAGCAAGGCTGCAAGCAGCCTTGTGGCCGCTACACGAACACAGCAAGGGCAGCAACAGTTGCTGCCCTTCCTAGCCCTTTTGCACTAATGATTTTAGCGTCAAAAGCATATCCAAAACACAACAAACGCAGTTTAAGATTCGATCTTCGCACGAACAACCTAGCTCTAATACCACTGTAGGGAAATCCTTCAGGGGAGTGACATCACATGCGTAGTGGAAGAACAAAAAACAAAACCCTAGATTTCCCGTAGAAAGTTTCCATCGGTCGTGCGAAGATCGGTGCGTCAAAAACAAATCCGTAAAACTGCACGTATAAAAGAAGATACCTAGAGAGATCGTATATCCCTGAATTCCTACAAATCTGTGAGAGAGGATGAAAGAGGTCAAGTGTCCTCCTCTCTAGCGGTATCCACACGGTAGGGATTGCGACGATGCACCTCTCTATTTGGGGAGAGGAGAACAGGAGGTAGCTACCAAAAGAAAACACTCAGCCTATAGAGCTTTGGTTCCCTCCTATTTATAGAGGCCCCCTGAAAACCCTAATAGATCTTTTTGTCCTACTGGGTATTGGATCTCCATCCAATCACTCAAGCCTCTTGGATTAATGGGTTTCTACCTAATAATCTCTTATTAGCAATTATTGGATCTCATCTCAAGATCCAATAATTCAGGATCTTAATGGATATCCAATAAGATAGGGAGTTTAGTGAATATCTCATATCTGAACCTCTACTCGTCACAACATGTACCATGTGTGTGTGACCCTTTAGGCCCAATATCGAGCTGACCATGAGTCATACTTGTCAGAACTCCTTCTGA